>VWZZ01002740.1:490348-513845 GCA_013399095.1 Psophia crepitans
TTTTAGAAGATACTTTGCTTCTGAGTTGAGTACGTGGTGGTGTCAGGGAGGGAGAAGCCCCCCCGCTCTGTAGCTTAGCTGTGGAGTCGCAGCTCGGCGCGGCACGCTTTCTTCACCTCGGTGCACCGGCTTTTCTGCGGGGGCTGCAAAAGGCTTACTGCCCGCGTGGGGAATCCCTCCGTGCGGATTCATTCTTAAGACAGATTTTAAAGGCGGAGGGAGATTTTGCTTGTGAATAGCTCTGCGTGGGGGTTTTAAAACTTCCCTCTTCAAGTTGCCTCTTCCCCCCCCCTCCCCGCCCTCGGTGGCTGGTGGGTTGGAGGAGGGCCACGCGGCACAGAGGCTTTCCTGGCACCGGACCCAGCCGCTGCCATCTGCACCCTTCTGACCACGTGTTGTGCTGAAGCCATGTGCGGGGCTGGCCTCCAAAGGCGCCGACTGTTCGCTAGGCCAGGTTTGCAGAGGCCTGATCTTTGGTTTCAAGGGCACCGTGCGTGCGCGAGCGCTGGTTCTTTGAAGTTCCACGTTTGCATGTGGACTGCGTGTGTATGCATTTGTACATGTACTGGCTTTACCCACTGAACCCTAGCAAGTGGGAAGGGGAAAAAAAAAAGAGTTTTTGGAAGAGTCTGTTCTCCAGACCTCCCTGTTTTTCCACAGGACAGAGTGGAGGGGCAGGGACAAAAGAAGTCCTAGAGGGAAGATACTCTGTTTAAACAAAACGTGTTCAGCGCGTTTATTCTTATAGTATGGCGAGACCAATCCAGGAGTGGCAAAAGAATTAAGGAAGAAAAAGCAGCCAAAGTAAATGTTCTTTTGCGGTAGCACGTAAAGAGGAATGCCAGACGCTCTGTTGACACTGATAAAAACTTAGTGTAAAGGAGATACAGTGCTTTAATAAACGTTCATGTTCAGTAGCAGTTGTGCTAAAAAAAAAAAAAGATCAAGCCTGCATTTGGACTTGGGGAAGCGGTATCCACACGTGAAAACTGCGGTGGGATGTGTGTGGTCAATGGCACAAATTAATGTTGTGTAGTGTAATTTCCAGAGATGGATTTGGTAAAAAAGATTGAAGAAAGATTGCAGGCGTGCGCTCACCAAGAAGAAAAATTTTATTTCACTGAATCGGCCCCACTGCAAGGCCTAAAGATAGAACAACCAAGCCATAAAAGAGAAATTTATAAACACTGGCATTGCTCTTCATCTTGGGCCTAACATCAGCATAACGGGCAGGTCGTAAATTAGATTGCCTGGAATAACGCTCGGTCTTCGGAGCGCTTACAACCTTCAAACAGCCTTCAAACTACCGGCAGCAACATTTTGGGAAAATCAGACTTAACTCTCCATGCCAGATTCCACCAGATAAGGCTGCTGTGACTCCGAATGTGTGATTTTGCTAAGTTTGAAGCTTCCTCGGCTGTTAGCTAAAACAGAACAGCCACCCGGCCTCCCCTTTGGATATATATGGGGATGTTTAACCTAGGTGGTTGTGTTGGCAATGACAGGGATGAAAACAAGAGTAGTTCAAAGGTTGGAGACTTGCTAAGAGTCCAGTACTTTGATCTACTGTCGGTGTTGTTATGTTTCTTTTAGGAAGCACATCCAGAGCCTTTATTTAACACTGCTACACACCACAGCTGGAGAATGGATCAGTAAATGAGAACCATGTTCTGGGAGTTTTACTTAGCTTTTAAAAAAATAGTGCTGAGTTCACGAGAATTGGGGCCCTCTTCAGCTCCCTACTGAAGTTGGGAATATTGCCTGGGGACAGAGGACTCAGGAAGGCTGCTACTAGGCTTTCTATTTTTATTGTTATTTTTGGATGTCAGGATTTTCTCTACCACTTGCTTTCCTCCTGACTTCTTTGTTGGCTAGTGAAGATCACATGTGGCTTAAGTAGCATCTGGACTTTGCTTTGCTGTTGCTGGGTTGTGTTGCATTTCCCCTTGCCAAAATGAACCTAGATGGACTGCAAATGCCTTGTGCTGCCTGGATGCTGTGGGGCCCAATCCAAAGTCCACTGGAAACACTGACACTCGTTTAAGCGGCCTCAGGGACAAGTGCAGTATTTCCTTTGCTCGAAGTGCAGCCTGTGTCCCACCATAAAGGAGGGTCTCCTAAGAAGAGGCAGCAAAATAATGCTTGCTTAGAAAACAAAATCTCCGCCAGTTGGCTTAACAAGGTGAAAGCTGTGGAAGTGTTTGTAGATGAGTGTGTATGTGTTTGCTCCAGAAAGAGAAGGTTACGCTGCAAGGTGAAGTTGAGGGGAATTCCTTCTAAGCCACCTCTTCAGTTGTCTGGCTAGTAGAAGTGGATCTGTTTGATTTAGTTTAGTTTTGAAAAATCCGTTTTCACTAAAGGATGTCTTTGTGCTGTGGTAGGTTCGGGAGAAAAAACAAAAAAAAACAAAAAAAAAAAAAAAAAAGAGAAAAAAATTACCAGGGGTTGTTTGAAGTTAACACATAATTGAGCTTAATGAATGGGGCTTTGGCATGGCCGAGCAAGGCAGGGAGAGCTCAAAAGGAAGCAGGCCTCTTTTGGCCCAAGTTAAGACCAGTGTTGAGGGAGAACTGCAGCTCTATACAAGCATAACAATGAATAGCAACAAATATTGGAGCTTCAGCATTTCATTATGTTCCTCTGGTTATCAAAACATACCAGGCTCCTTTTATATTATTATTATTGCTATTATTATTGTTGTTGCTTTCCTCCTTTCGGATGGAGAAAGAAAGATCCCCCTTTGAAACAAGCATGTTACAATTCTCCTATTCTCTGGCCTTTATAAAATTGGAAGTCTCAAGGTATGTGACCAGTTGGAACCTGTTGCATCTTGCAGCAAGTGATTTATGTTCGCAGTTTTGATTTGCCTCAATGAAAAGATTTTCATTCATAGCCCCCAGCTCTCCAGACGGATGGAATTGCTGCTCCATTTAAAAAGGAAAAGGGGTGACTCGCCTTGTTAGGAATTTTTTTTAAAGCGCTGCAGCGCCTATATGCCTGCTTTGTCCTCCCTTCAGGGTGGCTGGCATTCTTCTCTCTCCTCCCCCTCCTCTCTCTCTCTCTCTCTCTCTTTTTAACAACGCTGAAGTTGTTTATTCTTTTTGGATGAAGTCTCAGATAGGCTACTGGGGATGTGTGCTTCAATTGATGGGGCCCCCTACCCCATTGTGGCTGTGTCAGGTCTAATTCATCTCACCGAAGCCCCCTTGTTCCTGAGCGCTCAATAGCGCAAGATGAGGCGATGGAGGCTGACAATGATGCCACACTCTTCACTTGGGGGCATCCAATTACAGGCGAGAGGGGCCCCCTGATTAATATGCTGAAATTAGTGGCCTCTGCCACAAATAATTCCTTGTTGAGTTGCAACAAAAAGGCAGTCCATGCTGCTTGTCTGGAGTGGTTTAGGGACAGACACAAACTGGTCATTTAAACTTCATTATCACTTTTCCACCTTGGAAAGAATGAGGGTGTGACTATGAATTCATGTTCTTGTTTACTGCTCCATTTAAAAGAAGAACGCAAATATTAATCCCAAACGTGATCGTGTCAGCACAGACTCATTAAACTGACACATTTTGGTCATGTTCTGTTTGTGGAGCTCGGTCAATGGTGTCGGGAACGCACTGCCACCGTACCCCTCCAAGCAACCCAATCTTGGTGGGATTCATGCTTGCCTACTGAAATCCCTCATTTCTGAAGTCTACCTGCACCTATCAGTATTTCAGTTATGGGACTGGCCTTGGAATGTGTGTAGTGTCAATAAGCAGTCTGGACTACTTTGATTTTTGGGGCATGACAGAAGCTTGCTAGAAGGTGGGTGTATTTCTGTCTGCCCAGAAACGGGCAGATTAGGAGAAGGGGATAAGCTAAATTTACTTTTAAGCACGGTAACATAAATGAGATTACTTTAGATCAAGCTTGCCTTTTCACTGGCAGTGATCACAAAAGTTTGGCCACAATTCATGGTATCAGTTTAATTTTGAAGGTTGATAGAACGCTGGGTAAAATGCCCCTTTGAAGGTGGGTATTGGTCAGGGCTACAATGGAGTGTCAGAGATATGTGAATAGATTCAGAGAGAGGACTTTCAGAGAGTCCTGAAGTCTTTAGTTTCACTGGTAAAACATTTACACAAAAGTTATTTTATCATAATAAAGGAGATGCATGATTTAATACTTAAACTGTTTCACTGAGCCCTCTAAGCTGTCCATTCCTTTGATTTCATTCAAGGGTTTGACAGATGGTTTATATTTTTTTCAACCCAGAGGAAGTTGTATTCTGATAAAAGCTGAAGGAATGTATCTCAGGTTCTTGTGTATAATGTGGCATTTCCCTTTCTTCCTCACAAAATTGGACGTTTACTTGTGCCACTTACTGCCTTTGTTTCCGATTCTCCTCCAAGGTGCACACTGCCACGGATCAAATGCATTCCTGTTCAGCAGAAAGAGTCTTAGCATTAAAATGTGGATTATTCTTATTAAAAAAAAAAAACACCAAAAACCAAAACAACAAACCAAACTCCAAAACCATGTTAAATGGCAGAGATAGCCCCTTAAGGAATCATGGGAGTGGCTTTGTGGAGAGACCTACAGCAATGCAGTCTGGAAGGGGGCCCAGCCTCTTGTCAGCATGGTGTCACATCAGAATGTAACTGATTGTCCGCCAATTCTTGGGACCCCCGTCACTTAGTTATGCCACATTTACATTAAATCCCTGTTGCCAGGATGGATGGCAGCCACTGACAAGAGACTAGGTTGAGACAAAGCATTTTTAAGATGAAACCTTAATTTAAATATGGATTATCTGCCTCCTGACAGGGTTAAGCAGTCTTTCTCTTTCTTTCTTTTTGTGGATGTTGTTGTTCATTAAAGCTATATTCCTTTGAATGTCAGTGCAAAGGGTTCTGCTTTAAAGGGCTCGAGGGCTTCTTACTGGAGTGCACCTAGGACTTGATCATGCGAAACACTTAAGAATGCGAACAGGTTTTCTCAGATGTATAGTGCCACTGACCCCAGTGGCATTATTCACATGAGCAAAGTATTTTAACATTTGAAGAATGGGGGCCCTGCTTATGATAAAAATACCTCACAGTGATGAATGGTCTCCCAGGCTTAGTGCTGGGAAGGGCTACTCACTGAAGTACAGTTGCTCGTGTGGATAAGTGTTTACAGGTTTGGACCCGCAGCAGTTCAGAGCAGGAGGCACCTTTCTGCTCACAGTTTTCCCTACTTTTTTGGATGCAATAGCTGGCAGCTGAAGCCATGCTGGTAGAAAAGTATATGTGTTATGGGCAGGCTTCTCCGAAAGCAATCATTTCAGTCTTTTTTTTTTTTTCTCTCTTCTTTCTTCATGCAGATATTAAATTTATTTCAAACCCACCTTCCATGATCGCAGCTGGCAGTGTGGTAGCAGCTGTGCAAGGCCTGCATCTGGGGAACACTAACACTTTCCTCTCCTATCAATGCCTCACACATTTCCTATCACAAGTTATCAAATGTGATCCGGTAAGTGACTCTTGCTCTCGGTTGATCTCCTGCCTTAGAGTTTTAAGAATGAATGCCTGCTTACTGCATAGTAGCTAATCTGACAGTAAGTCTTGATAAAAGTCAAACCTCAGAGTGGGGTTTTTTTTTGATCATGTTCTCTTGTGTCCGTCCTAGTTATTTAGCTGTCGTTGTATCCATTAATAATCAATGATTGTGCTGCTGCAGTTTGCTGATAGGGATGCCACATCCAGCTCTAATGTTTGTAAGAGAGGCGTATCTGACAAAGCCAAGGAAACCCTGCATCAGTTTAGGACGCTGCAGAGGTTGGGTTTGGTTGTAGGTAATTAAACCAGGAGTCCGTGTAAAACAAAACTGTGAAAATAAGACTAGGAAATAGTTACTGAGATTGCAATAAAGAGACCTTGTGGTATCTCTGACCTTATCTTTGACTATTCTTGAGGCCTTTTATTGTGCCAAGTGGTGTGAAAAAGCCCTTCTTAAAAGAGTTCTAATGATCTAATTTGGTTTATTACGTGCTAGACCTGCACAGTAGCTGGTATTGAATTCCCTTTTGGAACAAATGCTTGTCCCACGACTTGCTGACAAGGTAGATGGTCCTCACAGGACTCTCATTTTGCCCTGCAGCTTCCAGGAGATGCACATCAGTAACTAGTGAGCAATAAACCTTTCATGAGTGAATGGGCCAGGAAGGGAGCCTACAAGGAAGACCTAAAGTCAATGATCCATGTCATAATGGTGTGTGAAGTTGGGGCAGAGTTGAGCTTTGTTTTGTAACAATGTGGAAGACCAATAAATAGATGCTTTAAAAAGGTTCTTGTGAGGTCTCCAAGCGCTGGACAATGAGTCAAATAAAGACAACTCTGTGGTTAGCGGCAGAATCTTGGAGATGCTGTTAAATTATTTTATGTGTTAATAATTCAAATACATAGAGAACTGTACTAGCCCAAACACTGCAAAACTATTATACAGGGTTGTATAATTGGACTTTGTTGACAGGATTGAGTGACAATGTGAAATAATTGCTGACAAATATGACATAGCTTACTATTTTGATCACCTTAAAAATGCATCAGTGTTGAGCACGATATTTTTGCTGTTTCTGTTACTGCAGCTAAAGTAGTACGGATCCAGTGCTGAAATGTTAAATAGTAATAACTTCAAATGCTGAAATAAAATGCTGCCCAGTTTGGTATGGACATGCAATGCTTTTAGTCAGTTTGTGAACTACGTAGGTATTTCAGTGCATGGTTGGCCACTATCCAGTGTGAGATACTTAAAGCAGGTATTGAGGAAAAAATACTAGGCTTGCTATGATAGCATCTGATTCAAACAAAACCATTATTTAATCATTCCCGATACAAAGCATTGAAGTAGATTCTCTCCCATCTTGGAGAACAACAGCATGTCCTTATGTGACTTGACGTAGTTGATGACAGAGCTCTTTTAAAAGAAAAGAAAGTAGTTTTAGCAAGGAGAGGAGAATCCTTGCTTATTTCTTTTTTATTGTCCAGAGTCATTGCAAGGCCACAATCTGTATGACCCGAATGTAAAGTTAAGAGCTTTAAAAGGAAGTAACTCCCCTCCAGCTTTTGTTGCTAAATATATTCATGTGTTAGAGCAGCTACAGTTAGAAGTAAGGTTTTTGTATAGGTTCCTACATAAAATAAGCATCCTAAAATTATACCTATGTATGTGTATACTATTATGTTTGCAATGGAATAAGGGAACAGCATTTTTCACTACTATGGCTCTGAGAAAACTGCTTGGTTTCCTACATGGCATGATTCCCTTGCATAGAGAATTTCCTGTAAGATGTGCCTACGTAATCCATGGTAACAAATGCTATTCCTATGATCTTATTTCACTAGCATGTATATGAAGTTTGTTACTCCACAGTGATGTTCCCCTTCTCAGACCGCACAGATGAATACGCTTTATATTGGATTGTCTTGCAGTATTAAGAGCGTGCATTATAACGTGGCTAACATTCTCCCCGATTATCTATTAGCTAGAGCAGCTGGTTCGTTGGATTTCAGGTTATATAATTACACTTTTTTACCTTTAGTCTCAAAGAAAGCTGAATCTAAAGTAAAACGAATATCACCTGATTGGAATTCCTTTATGGTTCATGTTTACATTGGTAGGAGTCCAATTTCCCATTTTGCCTTTGATCAGGGGTAATTAGAAGTCAGATAATCACAATTAGAAGTCTTGGGCTGTCTTCCATCATTCTATTCTTGACCCCATCATCCAAACAGATTGAATTTTACCTGACATTCATTTCCAGGCCAGAAATTTGCTAAACTAGATTAGATTGGGTTTCTCTGCTGTCTGTTAGTGCGTTGGAATTCGTCTCCTGCCTGCCCCTACTCAGAGGCACCTTCAAACATGTGCTTGTTATCCGGAACGGGTCAGGCAGTAACAAAGGATTTCCAGGCAGGTTTTTTTTGTTGTTGTTTGTTTCCTTCAGTTATCTGACCCTGGAGTCTGATCATGTCTACTGTGTGTGTTAAAGGTATTTGACCACATCAGTTAAGCTAGCAAGTCTTTTTTTTTTTCCCTTTTTTTTTTTTTCCTCACTGAGGAGCTTAATTAATCCAGGAAGGGTTTATGACCTTGAACAAACTGTGGGCATTGAAAATTTGGGTAGCGAAGCAGAAAAGTTGATGGGAGAAGTTATCAGAGTAATGCACAAGTTTTGTGTTTGCTTTTCAGTGGTGAGAAGTACTGAGAATGAAAAAAGCTTTGGTCAGGTAGTTCACAGTGAATGTTGTACTTTTCAGTTATTTTTGCTAGCTCTAATATATTCCTGCAGACAATATTCATCTAATAGTAATCTGAATAAGAAGTGATTTGAACAAAAATGCCTAAAACATAAAAAAAAATTGTTCATTCAACTGTAGCTTAAGACGTACTCTGTTCATCATAAATTGTAAAGATTATGTTTTTAAAAAATACGATTACAACATGCAGTACTCTGAGAATCTCAAGGAAAAAAAATTATGTGGTCAAAGATTACCTTTAAATTACATAGTTCTATGTAATTATTCATGACTGGACTCCAGAGGGAGAAGAATAGGTATTTATAGAAATTCTTTTGAATGGTTTTAGTTTTCAGAGCTCAAACATGCTATATACAAATGGTAGGATTTAAAAAAATATGACAAAAAACCCAATAAAACCCATGAAACACTGCCCCCCCCCCCCCCAAAAAAAAAAAAAAGGGGGGGGGGGGGAGCAACCACAGGGTTTGTTTTACTTGAAAAAATCAATTGGCTTTCAGTTTGGAACACTGAATATGCTACCTTCTTAGAACAGAACTATCCTCAAAAGCGCCTGGATTTGTAAAACCCAAAATACCTAAACACGTATTTTAGTGCTCTTTAATATATCTAATTCCAAGTGTGACTGAGGTATGTGGTACAGAATGTGCAAGCAGGAGCCTTACAGTCAGGATTGAGCCGTCATATCTTGAGAAGGAGTGAAAGGACTTCATAGAGATTTTACTGTGCAGGCCAGAAGTATGTAGGAGCCAAAGGCATGATGACTTTAGGATATGAGGCGTTTCTTTTTGTCATTTAAAACGCTGTGTGTCTCTGTCAAGAGGAAATATTACACTAGGGTTTAAACCAGAAAAGGTCATAGGTTATGTGTTTTCAGTGAGCTGTAACTGATGGTCTGATCTGCTTAGAGGTAGGATTAACCTCCCTCTCTCTTAGAAAGGACTTGCAGAGAATTGTTTGCTTGGGTTTCTAATCTTATTTTACCCCAAATGCCATGTGCCCTTATTGGTGGCAGAGGAGATTCTTGTGGTAGTGGAATTGGTGAAAAGCTGGTAGATCACACAAGAAGCCTCTGAATGAAGGCAGAATTGAAACTGGGAAATAAAGAAAACAGCAGGCAGGTCACCCTCTCAGGAAAACAACATTCATTCTCAGTCATGCACATCCTAACACTTTTGACGGCAATTTATCATGGAAGACTGGGTTCACCGCAAGGGCTAACTCATGTCATAGGTTAAATCAGAGAAGGCAATACTGAAAGGAAACTTCAAAGTCCTTAATACACAGAGTTAAATATGTTGGGGGAAAAGCGTACGATGTTTGTTATAAAGATATGAGTAAACAGCATGCTGGAGGAATTTTGCAAAATGGGGTGTGATTGTTTTGCCTGTTTCAAGGCACAGTTTGTGTCATTGCAGTGGCTCTGAAGAACACAACCGTAACTTGCAGGAAGTTGAACAGGTTGAGCTAACAGGCTGTCTCCAATTCTAATTGCTATGGATCGATAAGTAGAGTTGAATGTATCTACTAATGATATGGTGTAATGCTTGGGACAAGTTACCTTTCCCCACAGGACACGTAATCTTGCTTGGTGCTTTATGCTTTTAATTCAGCCCAAAGTCTGTGCAAGTGGCAAGGTCCTTGCACCTTCCTGAATGCTCAGTAGGACTGTGGGCATTCAGCTCTGGGAAAAGGTTTTTGAAGCCAGGGGAAGAGATCTCACCCTCACCGACCTGTCAAGTTGAATGTGGTAGCAAACTGAAAGCTTGGCAGCACTTTATAGTGCACGGTCATGAAGATGCTTAGTCGTGCTTCTGAACAGTCTCTCCATTTTGGGGTCAGACAGACCAGTACATTTTTGTGTTCAGATGCTTTCTGAGTCAGACACCAGTTAGGTAATGTGAGCTGCCCACTGCTGGACATAGCAGCGGTCGGCAGGCAACTTTGGGCATGTACATCTAAATATATATCTATGGCACTTCTAAGAGCTTTCTGTTATCGGAACTTAGCCTGGGAAAACCACTGTTTATGACCATCGCTTCTAGCAGACTACTGCCAAAATGTTTCTGTGGTACAAGCAGAAATTGTTAATGGCATCAGCCAAACTTGGACCAACTCTGACTCCAGCCCAGTTTCTTGTCTTTGCAACTCGACTCATTTAATTTTCATTGATTCACACTGCTGTCAGTCAGACTGTCCCTACTTTTTAAAAAGTATAAAGGACAGTGAGGTACAGCATAGTATAAATGGACTTTTACAGAACTGCTGAAGTGTTAACAGCATAGGCAGAAAAGTAGTAGTCTGCGTCATTTACTGTTTCAAGGTCCTGCCCGGGTTAGTTACTACTTGTGTCACTGTAGCTGAGCGACCTATGGGCCAAGACTAACAACAAAACGTAGTCACGGTTTGTCCAGAGGACCACGTATGGAGATGCGCACCTAGGCCAGAGAACAGGAGATGGTTAAGAGTTGGTTGCTGAAGACTGGATCCAGACTAGCATCCTGGGGTAGTCTGTCCAGTCCGTTCACTACTCCATGTTTCTCTTGCTCTTCCCACGCTCCTTGCAGTCTGCTGCCCTCCCAAATAACTTGATGATATTTCTCTTGCTTTTTCAAGAAATGGTATTTGATCTGTGATCTTGCTATTTTTCTAAAGGACCCTGGGTCTTTTTTTTCTCCTTTCATTTAATTTTCTCTAGGATTGTTTACGAGCCTGCCAAGAACAGATTGAATCCCTCCTCGAATCCAGTCTACGTCAGGCACAGCAGCACAACGCATCTTCAGAAACAAAGACTGTAGAGGATGAAGCAGACCTTTCCTGCACACCTACTGATGTGCGAGATGTGAACATTTAAGAGGACTTCTTCTAATGGGTTTGCTTGGCGAGAAAAGCAGACAAAGAAAGGGCATCTGAGAAGGAATCAGCATGAGGATCTCCCCCCCAGAAACCCTTTTCTCCAGGACATTTTTATACCAGAAGGGAAAACCAGTCTTGTTATATTTTTCTTGCTCTGTCTCCCTTCCATCTGTGACTTCAAACAAACAAATAAACAAAAAATACCCCAAAAACTGTCTTAAAAAAAGAAAAAAATAGTATTTGCATTACCCCCAGGGGTTTGTGCTACAAAAATAGAGGATTTTATACAATAATAATCAACTAGTTTTTATATTAAAGTGTTCTTGTCTGTATGTTGTAAAAATAGGCATTAACACACAAAATGTCTCCAGGGGAGGTATTAGATTTGATTTCTTACATTATAAAACAAACCAACCAACCATTTTTAAGTAGAAGAGGGTTTTTTTTTAGATAGTAAATGAAATACTCTTTTTTTTTTTCTTTAAAAAAGCATAGCTTTAACGCAGTTCTAGGCTTTTCTGTATCTTGCTTGCTTATGCATTTAGTCACTTTATAATTCATCTGTAAATGTTTATTTTATTTCCTTAGGTTTTTTTTTATCCTCTTCACCTTATAAATGGTTAACGTAACCCATAAGTTAGTGTATGTTAGTATGCAGCATTATTATATGTTAATCTTTTTTTGTGCCTGTGGATTGCCTGTGCATAAGGCATTTGTAGGGTTCAGCTTAGCATTGTTGGGAAAGGCCAATGTACTACTCATACGATACTCTATTATAAAGAGAAACCGAAATAGTGACATAATATATTATATTTTTGTAATCTTCATATTTTTGTAGTTACCTGTGTAAAATGCTGGTCTGACCCCACAGATATTCAGCCTAATTATGGTCAGGTTCAATCCACAGTTTAGTCTTTTTTTTTGTTTGTTTGTAATATTCTAAAACCATTCCATTCAAAGCACTTTCAGTCCATTAGATATAGGAAATACATTCTTTTATTGTGTGGGAATTTTTTTTTAATGGAATGGTTTGGAAATATATAAGTGCTTGTTCGCAAACTTGGAATTGCAAAGCAAGTGCATTTAACTATGGTGTTAGAGGAGAGGTGATTTTTTTTTTTTCCGAAGGTTGTGTTCCAGTGAGAGAAATTGCATTCACAAATTGCCAGGATATCTTCCTATCCTTTTCTATAGAAAAGTTGAAGTTTAGAAATCCTTTGGTGCCAACACATCTTTATAAATTAGGGGCCTTAAAGGTTCACATATAGGACACATAGTTTAAGGTTTGTCGCTAGATGTTTTACAACTGAAGGTTTTTAAACACTAAAATATATAATTTATAGTTAAGGCTAAAAAGAATATTTATTGCAGAGGATGTTCGTAAGGCCAGTATGATTTGTAAAATAATGCAATCGCCCCTTTTCAAAAAAAAAAATAATCTTTCTACCCTTGATGTTGCAGTTTTAACACAGCTTATTAAAGAAAAAAGGACACGCTTCAAATAACAAACCCAAAACCAAGCAGTCTATTTGGCCCCTTCCTGTACATTTTTCAAAAGCAGTCTAACCATAAAAACGCCATAGTTAGTTAATAGATATGAAAATTGGAGTACTTGAAAGAAGTTCTTATTCCAGTATATGCCCCATTGTTTTATTTAGCTACAAATAGAAAATTTGCACATCTTGGCTATGTATCTTTTTATTATTATTTTAGAAAGTAGCTGAAGGGACGTGGACATAGCTGTTGAAGTTGATGCTCGAGGAGAATGTGATGGTGAAACGTATGTGAGAAAACTGCCGCTAAGGTGTTGATTGTAAAAAAAAAAAAAAAAAGAAAACAAAAAAAACCCAACAAAAAAGAAAAAAATTTAAAATTTTAAAAAAAAAAGAAAGAAAAAGAGAAAAGAAAAGGAGTGGATGCTCCATTTTTATTGAGCTGCTATGGATAAATTCCCAGCATGGTTTGAAAAAAAAAAAATTAACATTGCTTTTCTGTATCTTTGTCATTGTGTTTTGCTGCTATTTTGTGGATCAGTTTGTTTTTTTTTTTGTTATACAATGTCATATACTGCCATGTTATAGGTTTTAATTTTCTCATAGAAGATTATATTATTGACATCATTTTTTTGTAGATTTTTTATGTGATCAATTTTTACTTAATGTGATTACTGCTCTATTCCAAAAAGGTTCCTGTTTCACAATACCTCATACTTCAGTTAACCGTGTCTAGACCAGGTTTTAATGTTCGTACACAGTGCCTCATAGTTCTACTGCAAACGGAAATGCATCGAACGTTATTCTGAATGGGTCTCGCGATTTGCAACTAGGTTGCGTTAATTTAAAAACAGCAGACATTTCAGAAGATCAAGTAATGTCTCTTTTTTTTTTTTGTTATGCATTTTATAAAGCTGGATTCTTTGTCTGATCTGGGGTTTATTATCATAGTAGTTTTAAGCTGTGTTATTAGCCACATTGATATATGAAAGGTGCATTATAATATAACTCTTGTATGCCACCTGATGTGGTTTTCCATCAGTTGGGACACATCATTTGGTATGATAGGTTATCTTCTGGAACTCTAAGTATTTTGTGTGTTTAATCTGTTATGATATACTAGTTTTTGGTTTTTTTTTTTAATTATAGCATAATGCTAATTTAAAAAGCCTGTAAATCTCATAAATAAGCCAGCTAACAGAGTTGTATGCTGAAGAATAATCTAGCTGTTGCCTGTATGCTGCTAAACCAAAACAGAATTAGAACTCATTTTGAGGCAAATGCAGTTAAGATCCTACATAGTGCATAAGTAAAGCATTGCAATGCTACTAGCAGTCGCAGGACCCAGGAGGACTGGATACATTCTGTCCAAATTTCAGGAACATTTCTTACTGCTTACCTCATAAAACACTTCTGTTTGTGGCATCTCTGTGTCTCTGAACCAAACGTGATTACTGAGTTAGTGCTTGTTGGTTGTATTATGTGTTACACTGAGTGGCAGTGTGTACTGCAAATTTCTTTATTGTATGTACTAAAAGGCCAAATCCAGATTAAGTGGGTTCATATGCCAACAGAGATGCTTTATTTGTCACATTATTATAACAATCTGTAGTAAGCAAGCAATTCAGATTTGTACATTTTTATATTGTACTTATTGGCATCACTGGTCTGAAATGCACATTTTCACCAACAGACCTGTAACAGACAAGTTTCCAGCAAAAAAACTAAAGTCTAGAAATAAAATTGGTAAAATCCAGTGTCTGCTTGTTGTCTTTTTCTTTTTTTTTTTCTTACTGCCTTCATGAATGCTGAATGGTAGTAACTACCTGATGCAGTGAGTAAAACATGTGACACTTTTTGGTTTTGACTCTGCGCTTGTCCTGGTTTCAGCTGGGATGAAGTTAATTTTCTTCCTAGCAGCTGGTACAGTACTGTGTTTTGGATGAGAATAATATTGCTAACACACTAATATTTTAGTTGTTGCCAAGCAGTCAAGGGCTTTTCAGCTTCTCATAACTGCCCTGCCAATGAGAAGGCTGGGGGGCACCCAAGAAGCTGGGAGGGGACACAGCCTGGACAGCTGACCCCAACTGGCCAGAGGGATACTCCATACCATATGGCATCACGCTCTGCATAGAACTGGGAGGAGTGGGCCAGGAGGCACCACAGCTCAGGAACGAGCTGAGCATCAGCTCTGAGTGGTAAGAAATTGTGCTGTGCATCACTTGTTTTTGTATATTCTATTGTTATCATCATCATCATCCTCTTTCTTTTCTGTCCTATTAAAGTGACTTCATCTCAGCCCCTGAGTTTTTACCTTTTGATTTCTTTCCCCCATCCCACTGAGGGGGGTGGTGAACGAACGGGTGTGTGGTTGTAGCTGCCTGCTGGGTTAAACCACAACAGTGCTTTAATAGTTGCAATGCTGAAAACCTTTTGTTGTTATTTTAGGAAACTGTAGGCGTTTTAAGCAATGGGTAAGCAACTGTCACAGTAATATGTATTTTTAAAAAAGCAAAATAACTTTTTTTGCTGAAGACTCTAAGGTAATGACTCAAACACCATTTGGTGGTTCTTTTAAAAAAAAAGGTAAAATAAACTAGGTGTTGGATGGTACAGAACACTTGTTTGTGTTTATTTATCAGTGTAAAGTTTTGTGTCCTAGAATACCTTTACAGAAGATAAGTTTTTTAAAAAGCGGTAAGGTTAATCTGCCTTCTTTTCTTCCCTTCCCCTCATACACAGCTTTTGCATCTTACTATTGTATCACTAAGATAATAAAGAATAAACCAGACAAATGTAAAACCCTACTAAAAATACACCAAAAAGAGCTGGACCTAGAAGGATAGGAAGTACTTATGGTTATAAAGTAAAATTAGAAAAAAATTATAACCTGTGTCCCAATTCACGTGCCAAAATATCTCTGAAAACTGGGGATGCAGATTATTATGAGCGCTGAACATGACAGAAACAGCTTATTCTTAGTGGAGAACAGTCAAGCTTCTAATCTATGTATTTGACTCTTCACCCTATGAAAATATTTCTGCTTTAAAAAACCCAAATCAGTCTATGTAAAACATCTTTTCACATTGCAACTGATTCTATGCAGTAAGTACAGAAAAAAAATGAAAAATGAAACTCCCAACTTAACACCTGTTAATAGTTAGTCTAGTGCAAAATGAGTTTGTCTTAGTGCAGCTACCAATAGATGGGAAACCATCTGCAGCAGAATTCCAGTTGAGCCTGTATCGGCTTGTCAGCTTCCCAGTCATTTTGGGCAGAAACCTGAACCCTGTGGCCTCCTGTAAAATCAGATCAGGTAGGTAAAGTGATATCGGTACATACTGTGATACGTCATTTTTTCCATTTGCAATGGGGAACTACTAGACCAGTACACCACTGCGGAAGAGACGTATAGCAGTGAAAGAAGATCTAAATTACATTCGCAGTGACTCTAAATACAGATCAAGCCAAAGTTTAAATTGGACTTGGTCAAAAAAGACTAAATTTTTCCACACAGATTTTCTATTAGTTTTCTGCAAAATTTCAGCATATTTTAAAGAAAAAATGGGGAAAAAAAAAAAAGACTCGCTTTTGTATCACTAATGGCTAACTCCTCTGATTTTAAGTGTCTGAAAGTTGAGTGAAGACATACTTACTTCATTTGGGACAAAAACCTTTTTGCTGATAAAAGCGATTTAAACCTGCATTTATTTTGTTGAACATGTTAAGTCAGTTTTGCCTTTCCTATCTGTTTTATAAACTATTAAACTGACTGAAGGGTTCCGTAACTTAAGTAAGTTTGAGCCTAGATGGTCAGCTCTCTGTTATTTACATTTTCTCAAACACGATGTCTAAATGCAGACTACTAAATTTGAATGTTGGGTGAACTATGCGAGTATTACTCATGTTGCAAAGGGCAGAAAGACAAGAATGTAGCAAGAAAAACAATTTACTATAGGCTGTGAAAAATATGCATGTTCAGCTAGGCTATGCTGTAGCTTATTAAAGGGAAAAATACTGTATTTTTTTACATCAGATTGAGACGTGTACCCAGAAAAACGTCCAAAAGACTTCTAAAAACCCTCCTGAATTCCATCGCTGAATTCAGACTGATTGACAAGCTTAGACCTTTTATGAACACTTAAATTCACATACTCTTTATTAAAGAATAAATAAGATCTGTTAAATGTAAAAACTCAAAATCCACTTACATTCAAGCATATCTGGCATTTTAAGTCATAGAAAACTCCAGAAAACAGAGGAGAAAGTGAAGCTTGGAGCTATTATTTCAAAGGAGTCATAGGAATGACCCAAGCATGTGGGCTAGATACTCTGATAAAGATTCCTAGCAACGTCATTGAAAAGTTGCAATGGGACAAAGGCAGTAAAGCTATAAATGATGGCATTTTAATGAATTCCTGCCAGCATCATTTTATGGGAAACGTATCTCTTCAGACAAACACCGGATTTTTATGATCCCCCAAATATAATTGATAATAGTAATTGCATTGGCATGGCAAACATAGATTCCCATCTGGCTTTTGACTGAGTTCCACACAATATTCCAATCAAATGATGAGAAACGGATTGCAAATTAGTCAGCTGGTTTGTACTGATAATGTGAGACTTGCCAGACTTCTGTTTTTATTCTTTAGGGTCCAGGAGTACAAATTTAGGACCACAGCAGAAGTTACCATTTTGTTTCTTTAATGTGACAGCCATTAAAAAAAGGAAAACAGAATAGGTTCCTGGCAATCCCATCAGCATCTGCAGAGCCCTACTTAGATCTGTCCTACTCTTTGCCCGTGTGAAGGCTACGTGCTAAAAAGTCTTGTACTTCAAGGAAGTCACTAAGTATTCGCAGCCACCATTCTCCTGAGCACTCTTACCTGAGAGGGAACTACTGGCAGAAAGACTGTGTGCTCACAGCAAATCATGAATGAGGCACACAGGCAGCATCTTCACGCTGTGTGGGCCCCGCTGATGCAGAAGCACCACCAGCAGCGTGTGGGCAACAGATTTGCTCCTGGTGTACACACCACCACTTCCACTGAACTCCTGCAGCTGGTTTTACTGTGGTCTTCAGAGCATCAATTCTTTCCCAGAATAGCCCCAGGTTTTTAGGCAGCAGTGACTACCATACACAGACCAATACGACAGCACCTCTGTACTTGCCTCAAGTTGTCTCTCTGGACACAGGAGGCTGTTTAGTGGCTGCTAGAGGTCTTCCCTCTTATACAGGAGGGAAAAAAATTACAATAATCCCTCTGTGTGAATTTCATCTCTCTTCTCATTTTAATTATGGCTTATGTTACTTATTTATGATAATATCATTAAAGAAATACAATTAGTGGGTTTTTTTGGATAAAAAACCACATAGCAATCCATCTCTAAACCAGAATACCAGACTGTCTGCTCACTTGAAGCCTGCAATAGAACACTATCTTCCTGTCATATTCAAAATACATACTAATGGACAGCGTCACAGTACAGTCTTCTCTGCTACCATGTCTACCAAGGGGTGAAGCCTACCTGAAAGCCAAAGACTGTCCAGTCAAATGAGACCTTGACTACATCTGCTCAGCTCTGACTAATCTGGCACCAGCTGGAAAACAAAGAAGCAAAACAAAAATTTCATTAGGCAACTGTTGCTAAATTCACACTTGGTAACACGCTTGGGGTGGGTGACCAGAGCGCAGTAGGAACCTCCTTCCCACCAGTAACTGGCCTTAGATATGGAAAAACTCAGAGAGAAAGGCCTGGGACTGCTTGTGCTGACACATATATAAAGGAATAACTGGTTAAGAGGGTAACCCCTCGGGGTTGGAGAGAGCTCCCAGGTATAGATATCAAATACCATCAAGAAAGCTGAATCAAAGGAAGAATTGCTGGACATGTCGACTGGTTGGAGCAGGAGCCCTCTTCTCCTGCACCCATGTGATGAAGGTCTAGGGCTTCTATTTGTACGTGTAGCGTGTGCATCACAGAACAGAAATTGCTATCCACTAACCATTCCCAACCTGCTAAGTAAATAAATTTTAGACTGTGATGCTGCTGAGTGGTGCAATTTTCTTACTTCATCCATCCCACCTGACTGCCCTGCGACACTTGTCTTAATCCATCCACGAGCTATGCTCCATTAAACGGTCTCCTACGACAGCTAACATGTTACCCACCGTAAGGATGTTATTTGTAACAGTAGTGCCAGTCTTCAAGGAGCTGGGCTGAGATGGGCAAATCATTTAACAAAGCCCACTAAACCACTACTAGAGCATTACGACAAGTCACCGGAGCCAGCACTGAATGAGTGACCTAGTGTCCTAAGTCACTACTCTGATGGCAAACTGTCTGAAACGGGCAATTGAGCTTTTTGATGTTTTATTTCTCCTTTTATTAGATTTTATCACTACAGATTGTTTGAATACAGGGTATTATTTTTGAACAGCTCTTTCGCTCCTTGAACACCCGCAGGTCATAGTTCTTTACATTTGGTTGCTGGGTATTTTAAAACATGAAGACCAGATCTTTAGCGAATGTATACTATTAAATGTAGGTATGTTCTTTTTATATGCACAGACCTAACATCTTCCCAAGATTTCCAGAAGGCATCAGCAATTATTTACTCAAAAGTAAACATTATTTTTTATAAAGATAATACACTTATTTCATGGTTTCGATTCAGTATTACTGTAGCTCTTTTAGTCAGTCACTCTGACCGATAGATGTATTTCAGACAATACATCCATTGGCCACATAATAATTCAGGTTTCTCTTTTCATGGAGAGCTTTAAACTGCAAAGGATCAGAGAGGTTCCTCCCTTACGGACAATCTCTTTGTAAGATACAGTAAAAAGTTCACCTGCCTTCACGCCTGCATGATAGTGCTCAACAGTGTTGCAAACAAGTATAAGCAAAACCGCACGTTTGTGGAAACACAAGTGTTCTCTCATCCTCAACTTTCCTATCACCTAAATGTGGTCCTCTGTATTTTTAAATCCCTCTAAACCTGCTCAAGGTGTTTTCCAGGATCTCCTTACATTTCTCATATGCTTCTGCTGATGGAGAATTTCAGGCAAATCACAAGGCAAAGCTCCTTGAAAGAGCCTCTCCACATTTTTCTCTAACATGATTTGTTTCTTTCTTATTAGTTTGAGAAATAATGATGCTACTGGATTTTTGTGAAGTTTGTTCTCATCTTACTGCACAAAAGAACTTAAAAGAAGAGCAAGACACACAACCATGATGGGCCAGATCCTCAATATGTGGTTCTAACAACGTACCTATGGTGAAACAGGGTTAGGAATTCCCAAATTGTGCTCAATTCATTCTCTATCTTACTCAGGTGTTTTGGATACGACACAGAAAATTATGTCATAAGTCTATACAGTTTTAGGTTTACAGTGCACTTGACTAACTGCATCACAACCAAGGTTTCCTCAAGACAGAAATATACTGCAGACATAAGCTCTAGCTCTGCTTAAATACTATTACATTGACTCTTAGCTTCAAATAGTCATTTGGGTTTTAGTTGTATTTCAGAAACTGCCAAGTGCTTATTAACAATAACTTCTGTACGTGTGTTTTTTAAAGCAGGTAAACGGGGTCTCAAAAATTCAATGTCTGCACATACATTGAAAAAAAAAAAAGCCAGTTTAGAGAACAATGTAGGCATGTGTTTTTAAACTACTGTTCGTGCAGTCTGGTCAGGACTGTGTGACACAGTATACAGTGTTTTGTCATCCAAGGAATGTCTTTGATCAAGAGTTTATGCAAGAAGGAAAAAAAAGCCATGAAACCCTAATCCGTTCCCACAGTCCAGTAAACGTGAGCTGGACAAACAGTGGACAATAGCAGTAAAGCTTGCTGCTGGAACAATAGCTGCAACTAAAAAAATTAAAGGGTTGCTGACTCACAGTTCCTACTATCAAGAAAGATTCCATGCGGTGTTGCTTATTCCCAAGAATCCTGGAGATGCTGAAGGTTAAAAACTGTAACTAGTATTACATTGAGATAAAGCAGCAAAGTATGCTGCTAAACAACCAAAAACGAAAGACAGTGACAAATACTGATGCTGATTCTGTCTAGTGCAGGGTCAGGATGCAGAGACTGAATAACTGAATGATCAATCTTCTTTCTGACTAAACATTTTGCAAAAATAAACTCTGTAATTTCATTATACACAAACATCAGTTAAACTCTTTCAGTCGGTATGCCACTATTTCAGATGCCATCCATACAAAGTCCGCACAGCTACAATCAAGCTTTGAAATTTTTCAAGACAAAAGCTATATCCTATTTCTTATACGTGTTCAGAAATCTTTTGAAGGCCATTTTGCCATGCCAAAACCAGATATACAGAATGCCCTATTATTGGCCAATAACATATGTATATGAAATAGGATAGAACCACTTGGTAGAGCTATACGTATGTCCAGAGGTTGCAAAGTACTTAAAGAATCTTAGGATGAGAAATGCTCAATGTAATTATTACACTTAGGGAATAAATACTCCTGTAGGAATATTCGGTGTGATGTCTAAGAGAGATTCAAGTGAGCTGCAAATGAACTAACTATATAAGCAGTATTAAACCAGAGCATATTTGGATGTTTACTGGCATTGTTCATCAGCTAGATTGATGCTTTGTTCTAACATAGAGATACTCTTTCCGCTGCATTAAGCTGCCGTTAATTTTAGCCCAGATATCACCTCATTGTACAGTGTAGTCTAGACAATCCCAAGGAATACAAGACCTTCAAGCTCTCTTCTTGTCACTGGTAAGGAAACCAGTATTTTCAAGTCTGAGTGCGTAAGTTACACACTAAGAAGTCTACTTTCAAAATAGTGCCCAGAACTTTTAAATTATTATTTTTAATGTCTATAGAGGCTGAGCTGGTTCTGCAATTCCAAACGCTGGGACACACTGAAGCGCTTCAGTACCAGATTGCTCTAGTTGGCCTTTATATATCAATACTAGCCACCAAAACTGGTAACTGGAAACTTGCCACAGAACTCATTTCACACTTCCCAAATCTCCATTTTCTCTGGCAAGATATACATTTCTGTGGTAATGCGTACTGTCATAACTTTATCCATGAAAAAAAAAAAACCAACAAACAAACAAAAAACCCATCCACAACGCTGGCAGACTGTAAAATGAGAATCTTCAGGGTTACTTGCCAAACTGTGGAAGCTGAATTTTTAAGCTGTAGTCAGACTAGAATGTATTGCTGTAAGAAGTTGCTGGGGGGGCAGTATTCAAAATGCACTACCATTGATACTGAGTAGCACCAAGAATATTAAGAATTATAACCTTAGCAGAAATATTAAATCTTTTGTTTCAAACCAAAGCCTTTCTCTTCAAGAAAATCAGGATGAGATACAGTATCACACACACATTCCTGTATCTGCCCGATCCAGCTTTGTTGTAACCGTCTCTGGAGTGCTGTGAACAAACTCCCATCAGAAATAAAGATTCTAACGCAAAGGGACTTCAGATCATTCTAATATTGCAGCAGGTTTCAAACTATATCCTTAAGATCAGTAGGCACACCAACACAAGGACTCTGTCAAAATTACTTAGTGCTTCATTGCAGAAATTGTTTAAGAAAGAAATTACCCTGACAAGGAGTCTTACCCTTATCTTGCTTGCCCACACCTTTCTCTCCAGAAAATGACACTCGTTAATATCATCAGCATTTCCTTTCAAGCATGTAACCCTGCCGAGAAGTTACAAGACATTATCCAAAGCCCCACAAATGTTCAAACAAGCCAGATGGGGGGAAGGCACCCACTTTTATTTCAGAATAAACTCGAAAGAACTAGAAAAGAATATAAGACTATTAAAACAGATCTTGAAACAAAAGGCTATATCTAATAAAATATACAGCTTTGGCAGCTTGAGAATAAATAAATACTAGATCCAGGACTGTAGTTGCATGATTTTTATAAATAAAAGATTCCATTTTTAATGCTCTTTGGAGATTGGTGTTAAAACTTCACATTCAAAAAGGAGTCAAAAAGGGACGTAGATGCATACAGAAGAAAAATATGTCAACAGAACAGGATTTATGGATTTAAACCCTCGAAAATTCAGATTATTTGATCTCCTTCTGTGGGGTAAGTCATATATCTTAAAAGGGTATTGGTTCTTACTCTAAAGCACTGTGGAATATTAGGGTGCAGGCAGACTTTTGACAGATGGATCTCCCTTTATTACAACAGAGGAAGTTGTATTTACAACCGAAGTGTAAATAAGCATTCACAAATACATCATACGGCTCAAACTTTCTCTTGCATCTCTTCAAAAAAACAAAAATATTTATATTTAACAACTTTGGAACTGATCTATTGAAAAACAAACAATTTATGTGAACGTAATCTAGTTAAACAAAAAAGGTTTAATTTTTCTCCCTCTAAATGATGTATATCCAGAAAACTAGCAACATGAGTTTGCACAGGTTCTATGTCCACACTAGAACACACTGTTGCTTCTGTATTTCGTACCTCGATAGCAATCAGATCAAAAAGTCACATAACCAAACAAGGCATGCCAAACTGGGAAGCCAGACTTTCCTTACAAATCCACTCATAAATTACCATAATGCAACAGGATTTGAATGAGCCAGATTACTCCTACAGGGTTGATTTTTAAGTGAATAATTGTAATAATTGTGAATAATTGTAAACCCAGATTTTTTTTCTGATTTATTCACCCGTTTCAGTTGATTACAGATGTTCATTCAAAGCTGAATTTGATCCCCTTCACATTACAGTGTACAAGAAAAAGAAATAAAGTATGCTGCTGATGATGAATTTTACTAGGAGGCTTTAACGAACGCCATCTTTTTTTTTTTCTTT
>VWZZ01002740.1:513861-532558 GCA_013399095.1 Psophia crepitans
TTTTTTTTTTTTTTTTTTTGACTGTACTGATGTCGTACAATGACACAGATAACCTACAAAGTCAGATATCCATGTTCTGGTCATGGCTGGTCTGGTATTAGCAGCTGATGATACCAGAGCTACAGGACAGCACTGAATCAACATGCAATTCTGCAGGGAATGAATTCACTTTAGTCAGTTTGCCTTTCTCTGCTGATGCCTCAAAACTATTTCCTGTACTCATCACATATCGTAGAAAGAAAAATTACAAGTCTTCTGGACTGCAATGACTTCAGTACAGTAACAGTAATTAGCTTTGTATCCACCTTTTAATAAAATCCTGTATTCTACAACTTCAGCTGAGATGATCATGAAGAAACAAAACAAGCTAGAACTCAGCCCAGGCAAGTCAGAAATTTGAAAGTTAAATGTTTCAAACATTCCTCCCTAACTACTGAGCAATAACTAGAGATGGTGAATAAAGTAATATATTTTAAGTCTTAGCAACTTCAATAATTTTAGCAGAAATTTTCTCTTAACTGCAGATCAAGCACTTCTGCAGATTTCAAACCTGGCTGACAATACAGCACAGAGCCACAATGCCTATGTCCCACTTTATTAACAGCCAATATTATAGTCTATAAGATTGCATTTTTTTTTTCTGTATCTTTTCCACACTGTCTTTAAAACAATACTTAAGTTGCACAGTCAAGTATTCAAACCAGGAAATGTCTGGATCACTGTGGTCCATAGAAGCTTTATTCAGCCTCTCTGCGCAAAGAACTTCGATCAAGCCTTTAATTACAGCACAACACTTGCTTCCACCTGACTCCTGACCATTCAAGACACTGGATGAGTAAGCAGGGTATGAAACCAACGAAACCATTTATAAGCATTTGCTTTCATTTATTATAGACTTTAGGAAGATTTTAACATAAAAGGAAAGGCATAAAAAGAAAAGAAACCATACGCTTAGATCTCACAAAATCCAATACTTTGAAATTTTGATGGAATTTTTCCCCCCCCCGGTAGCATTCTATGTGGCTTAAGCACACACCTTACACAGGTGTTTTCCAACTGTAATGCTTCTCATTTTCTAGGTGAGTCATCTGAGAAACACAGACAAAAAAATGCAAACATGCAAAAAAGGCCATACTAATATCCACTCTTATGTTGACAAGAAGCACGTTCTGAAGTATTCAAGTACTCAAAATGCAAAATTATTTGGAACAAGTCTCATTAGACATCTCACATTGGTTAAGAAAAATCAATACATTTGATGTAACCTGGGCTTTAATTCCTTCACTGTAAACAAGGTAAAAAATTACCCCTAAAGTATGCTGTCAAGACTCCACGCTGAACATCACAGAAAACCCCACAACTCTCTTGCTAAAAAGTTGGCATCAAAGCAAGTATATGACCACATATCCAATAGAATTGTTAAGCATACCTCATTTAATAAACACCATTGGGCGCATAAAAGACATGAAACAGAAAATATTCAGAAAAATACAGACTCGTGGAATGACAGACTCCATCAGTATGTACACACATACAGAGCTAAATTAAAGACCTGAAGGCAACCCTAAACCTGGCATATCCTAGTCTCAAATCCTGGTTGCTACAATATTTTTAATTAAATACGTGTGTGTGTATATATATATTATATGCATGTATATATAAAAGCAATTTATTCTAATAATGTAAATTTGTTCTAAATAAAATACAAGAAAATTAGCCACCAAACCAATTTTCAAGAGAACAGTCATTAACTGCTTGATCTGCGAAGATCCTTTCCCTCCTTAGTCAAACAAAATTAATTGTTTTTGATACAATCTCTATAGTAGCACTTTGCAGATAACTTACGTATCATACACTACTATTAATCAATGCTTCACAGATACTTAGAGCTCTCACATCTCTTCCCTTGCTTTTACACAGTTTTGTAAGTCATATACTAAGATTCCAAAGGGGGCCAAATTTTAAAACACGAATACTTAGACCACCAGTGTTTACTTTTCTTTGTATTATCATTCAGAGGAACAAGAAGATGGCCTTTTTTTAAAACAAGATCAAGAGGGAGTTTAGTTAGAGCATAATTCATGATTTCAACAAAAAATATTTTGAGTGAATCACAAATTAATACCTAGTACCTCTCATTAATTTGAAGGGGTAAAATACTTTGCTTTCAAAAAATAAACTGGTTTGGGGATGCAGAGGCAACTTTTTCAAGTTTGGGTTTCTCTGAAGCAATCATAAAGTCAAATCAGCTTTCTTTTCTCTAATATGTAATCTTTTTGGTTTGTGCGTATCTATTTACTGAGATTACAGGATACGCTATTTTATTTTGCTTCTATTTTCAGATACTCGCAGTTTGGTGCTTTTTCTGGTTCCCAGTGGTTTAACTGCATAACAGCTAAAAGCCAGCTTAATCAAACTGCCCTAAATAAGAGACCATCAATGCCGTCACGTCCCTTTCAGGGTCTCAAACCATGAAACAAGCTACAAATGAATCCTACCTCAATATTACTTTATTTCAAAGAAATTCACCACATAATCAGAAGAGCTGTATCACATGCACATATGTTCTGTACTCTCTATCTGAACAACTTCTATCTATATAAATACTCGTGAACTCCTGTAATCTATTTCCTACACAATACAACGACCTCCTCCACTAGATGGCCCTGACACTCCCTATGTGTATCAAAGCTGTTTGAACTCTTACACGTGTAAGACAATTAAACACGTAAAATGCACCAGCAACCAGTTATTAAGAAAAGGCTCTGACATTGGCATACTTCCATACTCAGGAAACAAGACAAAAAGTAAAAGATTATTTTGAAATTAATCAATAAATATGCTCATCACACCCTCCATACAGCTAGCAAAACCTTCACCTTCAGAGTCCAAAATAAAAAAATTTTAGCAGAACGCACGTCCTTCATATCCCAGATGTGAATATATAGTCAACATTTTAAAAATTCAAGTTGCTTGTTTTCTTGTATAATAAAAAAGATGCGTAAGTAAAACAGAATTGAGGTCTAGATGGCACAAAGTAGTGCTGTTCAAGCATGTGGCCGTATTAAAACATTTCCTTCACCTGAGATAGTTCACCCTCCGTACAGCTTCCGATAGCCCAATAGTCCAATCTGTCTTTACGAAGCTACACTACGCCAGGTCGACTTAGCCAGACACACATATGTTACAACTGATGAAAGTATATATTCATTATATAGCTGTATTGCACATAGTACGCAGAGATATCTAAGCAGCCCAATCTAAAACAATTTTCAGTTAAAATAACTATTTCTCAAACTAACAGCTGAACACATTTAGCTGACAGCATCCATTTTTTTTTGAATGAGACTAAAGAATGCATCTTCAAGACTGTAAAATAAAAAGCTATTCCTCGGTAAAAGGTACTAGTAAAAACAAGTGTCAGTACCACAACTCTTCTAGTAGCCACGTTTCTCTCATTGACGACTTTTTTCCCCACATTGCATCAGTCTGCTGAACTTGCAGAAAGTGCAAATTCCATATTGTGAGCTGAAGCTGTTTTATGAGCAGGTGTCTTAATCTTTCTCCTTCACATTCTGATTTCATCATTCTACCCTTTCTGCACAAAAATGTTTCCTACTGCAAATTCTGCAGGCACATGACTGTATTTTTCTTCACTTACAATATATACACATTGTGTAAACGAAATGATCTGTGTACACAGATTTTTAAGTAACATATATCCCTTAAATAAGGAAACTTTGCAAATGCATATGTTTTCCTTTTGAGGAATTAATCCATCGGTGCAAGGCTAATAAAGAATTACAGCAAGTATTTCTATTTAACAGGTTTACGCACTGGTGTCTAAGCAATCCTAAATAGAACCTGGAGATACTAAATGTTAAATGACATATGAAAAGTACTATTGCAAGTTCAATATTGAAGATATATTTACCCTTCAATATTCAGCACCTGTTCACTGTTCTGATTTTGTTTAAAGTAAGAGTAGGTAAACACTTTTCCAGTTATCTGTTCTTTTAATGTTTCTTCTTTGGTCATCCATGTTTATCTTCATCTGTTATATTCAAAATGTTAGTGAAGATCTTTCAGTACTGATTCTAAAATCGGACTGAATATTTAGCATTGAACAAACCTAAAAAAGAATACATGAAAGTGTTTCAAAGCATCTGTTTTCCAAGAAGAATTTTCAACAAACTCTTAATTCCTCCATTTCTCTTCTTCTGGTCCCACTTGTAATTCATTAACAAACAATATTTTCAGTTTTCATTTAAAGAATATTTTTCTTTTATTTTGTACTTGCTATTGGTTGGGAAATTTTCAACTATCATGTATTTTCACTTAATTCACTTCAGTTCAAGTATTTTTACTATGATTACAAAATGAGAACAACTGTTCTGCACAAATACTGTGGTTTTGAGCAGATTTAGAGACCAAATATTTTCAGAAATTAATATCATTTTGTGCTAAAATAACAACTCAATCCTACAAACCTGTTTAAATTTTCCTCTGATTTTTTCCAGATCTTCTTGCAGCTTATCGTAAGTGGGGTCTTCATATGGGAATTTCTGTATCATCCCTACTAATGAATCCAGAGCCTTTATCTTTTTGCTAAAAAAAAACCAACAAAAAATCCCAGAAAAAAATGAGTCTGTTACAGAAGTTTTTTCAATGCATAAATAGAAAAAATATATTAATACTTATACACATATATAAAAAGAATTCAGAGCACAGAACCCAGCCCTCCATCCTTCTTTAATTCAACTTCTCCCATATGTATTTGATACATATTTTAGCCATCGTCAGAAATTAAGCCGTAGCACAACTGGCAAAGTTAAGGTTTCCTTTTTAACTTACCTGACAAAAGTTGAGAAACATTCAAGAATCTTCAGAAATATTGATTAGATGGCTGAGCAAAATAAAGAAATGCAATGAAAAAGCTCACCAGAACACATAGCAAAACGGCTGACAGTATGGCTGCAATTCTGTCAGATAAAATAATCAATACTGGACAGCAAATAATTACGGAGAAAAGAATGAAAGTCATAGAAAAACGTAGGTTGGAAGAGACAGCTGGAGATCATCTAGTCCACCTTCTGTGGAAGCTGGACTAACTTCAAAGCTAGGTAAAGTTGCTCAGGGTCATCTCCAACCAGATTTTGAAAATCTACAATGATGGAGCTTCTAGAGTCTCTCTGGACAACTTGTCCCAGTGCTTAGCTGCTTGCTAAGCTGGAAAGGACCTTCCCCTTATGCCTCAGCAGAACTTAACTTGTTTCAAATTGTGGCAGTTGCCTATTGTCCTTTTGCTGTGCACTTCTCCATGCTGAAGAAACCAAGTTCCTTTATCCTCTTTTCAGTATCACCTGGGTCAGCATATGATACCACTCTAGAGCCCCTCTGCTCACTTTTCTTCTGCTTTTCAGTATGTCTTTGTATTGGGAAAGAGGCAAAACTGGGCACCACAATTTGAAACAGTATGAAAGGATCAGGTTTTCTTTTTTTTTTTTAACCTTACCTGTTCTTTTCATCCATGCATTTCTGGAGCAGACACTGCCATGTCAGTGCAAACCCAAGGTAGCAGCCAATCTGCAAATTTATCAGAATGTCATGACAGAAAAAAAACACACATGTAGTATATATAGTCAAACAAAAATAAAGCACTATAGTCTATCCCACTCTTCAGGAAACAAATCACTGCATATACAAACATGTTTCCACAATGGAAAGTTCAGTAAACTAGGGCAGGATAAATAAGGGCTGTGTTACAGCGTACAACAGTCAGAAAACTTGTAAGAATCCGTTTAACATCAAAGGACAAAATATCTAAAATGCAGCACAGAAAGCAATTCTGCAAAACAGACACGCTTTATACGCCTCAAATCCCCAAATTTATTAAAATACGGTGGTAGGGAGACAGTTTGAAAACAACCTATTTAAGATGTTTCAGTAAGTATTTATTTTTGCAGTACTGCCAGTTTAAGCAGCCCACACGCAGCCTACAAAAAGGTGTACCAGCTGGACTGAGGGAGCTACCTAGTCAACCAAAGAGGAAACCACAATTTTTTCTGAATGAATACACATTTTTACCAGCCTAACTCAAGAGAGTAGCATGTCTTCACAAAGAAGCAAGAGGAGCTGACTAAGCTAGCTTTGCTGCCAGAACTTTTTGTTACAACTCTGGACACCAACTGAAATGGGAATACAGACAAGTTCTTCTATGCACCAATCGGACAAGTCAGCTGGAGTTCCTTTCAAAAGTGACTTAGCATTCACAGAAGAACAATGCAGACATCTGAAACAAAAGTTAGCTGACTTTGACAGCTTAGAGACCCAAGGTAAATGGAGACAACTGACAGACAGAGCAGTTCCCGCTGCTGTAAGCACAAGCTACTGTGGTAAAACACACCCAGCCCCTGGACACCTAGCTGCAGACTTCTCAGCTTAATTAGCACTGCTCCACCACAGGGGTGCAGTGCTAATCTTCTGCTTGAGCCCAAGCAGATACCGTGCCTAAGCCTGCCTAAGGGATGTGCCTGAAAACAGACACACTTTAATTATAATGTCTGTCTTTAATTCTCTATCAAGCAAGGCCAGCATCAGATCAGCACCATAATTCTGCCCAAGACACAAAATAGGCCGACAGGTCTAAGATCACCCAAGTCACTCTTTCTCTCATTTACTGTGACTCGCTGTCTACAATCCTACTGTCCTCTGGAGCTTCCCCAATACAAGTAGATTACAGCACTTCTCTATTATGGTCTGTCTAGCACCATTTGGTCTAAAACGATCCAGCTTTGGAGGCTGCTTTTTAACATTCTCATTTTGCAAGCACATAGTTGTAGCAGAAGTAGGAAAATATTTCATCACTGTATGTCCCTGTATCGCACCCAAATGCAAAGCAAAATTTTATGATAACCATCCTTTCGGAGTTTGACATTTTGCCTTCTGCACTTCAAAATGGATTAATACTATTTATACGGTTCTTTCTGTAGGTAATTAACTTTCTGAAACCGAAAATATCAAAAGGGCAATCTGCCAAATTACTCAAGGCCTTCAACAGAGCGAGCAGATTTAGGTTTGTGGCATCATACTTGAAATAAGGCCTGCCACGAATCCTGCAGTACAGCTTCCCATCGAAGCTGAAAAAACCCAGTTCAAGTCCAAAAATACTATAACTACATTGTACGGCACTGAACACACTCTGTGTTATGATAAACTTGTGCTGGACACAGAAGCTGAGTTAAGGTGCCTCACCACCACTCTCCAGTCCCTTCATTTCTAGGAAGGCTAACTGGTTCAGGTATGCATTGCATGAGTGTGCCAACAGACAGAACTGACTCCACGCACTAAAGAGTAACAGTGCCTCTACCAACAAACTCCCAGTATTAGAAATAACAAAGAGTGAACAGAGACACACTGACTTGCTCCTCTATGGTTCATAGCCAAGGTGTCTCAATGTTCCATGTTCTTCCCTAATGCTGAGCCACAGGAGATGGTACAGAGGGGCCTTTAGCCACAGTTTTGGATTACAAAAATAAAAGTACAGTCCATCATATTTTTCTTCTGAGCAAGCTTGTTTGATTTTGTCTCTTCTTATCCTCCCTTTCAAAGAAAAAACAACCAAAATACCATATAGCAAATAAGCTGAGAAAACATAAAACCATCTATTCAATTGAGCGCCCTGATTTAGCTGAAGATGTCCCTGCTCACTGCAAGGCGTTGGACTACATGACCTTTAAAGGTCCCTTCCAACCCACACTATTCTATGATTACTGTTCAAACCAAAATACCACCATTAAACTAGTTTTACAGGCCCTCTTGGACACATACAATCAGTAGTACATAGCAGGCCTTGGACTACCAATATATTAGACTTGGCCCGACAGTTTCTGTACTGCAATGATTTTTTAATGACAAAAACATCGTGTTTCTCAAGTATTTTCCTGTTTACCTCAGACCCGATCTTGGCACCATGGAGCGATCCATACCTCCTTCCCTCAATAACGCCAACATGACTGCCTTCAGCATACCCCTCCTGATACCCCTCACCATGAAACCTGTAAAGGCAGAAGTATAATATTTAGCACCTATTTTCATTGCATATGAACTCACAGGGTATGCAAGCAACTTGCAGAAACAAAAACGTACTACATCATCTCTGAAATGCAACCGCCCATGTTTAGAAATAGCACGTAACACTGATTTAAATAAAAGTGTAATTACGCACACTGTGATTTTTTCACACAAGCTCACAATTTGCCAAGAACAACGCACTCCGCACGGCAGCGCAGCACCGCCCCCACAGTGACACCGCTCACCACAGGCTCACAACGCCGGGCCAGGTTTCCACACGGTGGGAGAGCCGAGATGGAGCAGATCGGTGGCTCAGCAAGTACAGAGAGGAAAATATCTCCCGCCCTTCTCCTCCCTCGCCCCTTCCTCAGGCTCATTACCCGCCCTTCGCCCCTCACTCTTTCCTTCTCAGCTCCTCCTGCTGCCTGTGGAAGCCCATACCCAGATTCAAGCCCAGGCCCAGGCCCGGGCCCGGCGCCCCCTCCCTCCGCCCAGGCCGACCATTACCCACGGCCAGCGAAGAGTCCCGCCCCGGTCCCGCCCAGCCCCTCAAGATCCCCGGGCCCCCGTCAAGGCTCCCCCACCAGCCCCACCTCTCCTCAGCCATCACGATCTCGTCAAACATGTCCGAATTCGAAGAGGCGGCCGCCGCAGCCGCCCCCGCCATGGCGCCGCCGAAGCCCAGGCCGCTCGGCATGCCGGGAAAGGACGGCAAGCCGGAGGGGCCGCAGGCGGCGTGATGCCAGTGCGCAGGCGCGCAAGACCCCAGTCCTGTCGGCCGGGCCCAGCGCGGTGAGGGGGCGTGGCCAAACAGACAATAACCACGCCCCTTCTATCTCGCCACGCCCAGTCGCCCTCCTGGTGGCGGTGGAGCGGCGTGTGGCCACAAGGGGGCGCCCGAGCGCCGCCGGGGGCCCAGAAGAGGCAGCGGGGAGTCCGGGGTGATGGCGGCGAGGGGGGGATGGCGACGGGGGGGCAGCCCCGGGGCCGGAGCACGGCGGGGGGAGCGGCCGGCCCGCCCCTGGTCCCCTCCGCTGGTATCGCTGGGGGCTGGCGGGGCTGTAGGGAAACCTCAGCGTCCCGCCGGCAATCGAGGTGTGAGCTGGAGGTGGCACGGGAAAAAAGTAGCGATAACGGTGAAAGGATCAATTTTGGTCTTTCGGTCGGTGAAACGCCATCAAGGGCCGCAGTACCGGGAGAAAGGAAAAACCTATTGGCGCGGAGTCCTCCCCGCTGGCTCCTGGCGCACCTGCCCGCGTGCGCGGCAGCCAGCCCGGCGGGCGCACACGAAGTCGGGGTGCGGGGAGCAGCGTGTGGGAGGCTCGTTCCCAGCAGCACAAGCCGGGGCTCCGTGCAGGCCGGTTTTGCATTGACCGACCCGTGTCTGATTTTCAAGTAGCGTATTTTTGACGTATATAACCAAAATGTAAATATTTTTTGATGTAAATACGCAAACCAAACTTCAATGTGCCATTCTAGACTGCTTTGGTACAACATTTATTTGTTATTAGAGATCAGCACTGTAAAAGAAAGCATTTATACTGATTTATAAGCATATATTTTAATGTTATCCTGTTGTTTTCCAGATGCTTAGTGAAAACGTGGTCCCTGGGCACGCCGAAGTAGTGTGTGCCAATCCAAGCAGGGCTACAGGCTGCCTGCTGTCCTCTGCATCAAGCCCGGGAGGGCAGAGGACTCAAAAAGGCAGCCTGAAACCCAGGGACGTGTCTAAAGAAAAGAAATAAAACTACATTAGGGTGAATATAAAGTCATGGTACTAGAGGCTTAGCTAACCAGATGCAGCTCATTAAAAATGCTCCGTTGCAGTAGGCTTTACTGATTTATACAGAGCAACTGTTGTCGACCGGCTGACTTGTTTTCTGCATTAATTTAAAGTGTAGATGTCACTGGTTCCCACATGAAATCCCTGGGGGTTTGCCAGGTGAGAATACCTACCTGCTCTACAACCACACAGTCACAAACAAACACAGATTGTTCACTGACCATCTGTGGAAATACAAGGTGTCTTTGAAGGCTTCCTCTAAGCTAATAGCTACAATTTAAATCTTGTTCTGAAAGTTAATGAGAAACAAGTGCTTTGATCTCAGTAGATAGTAGGATTGATGAAAAATGCTGAAAATATAATAATGTCTTGACGACTACAAAACACTAGTCTAATTTTTGTGCATTCTTACATACCCTCTGCCATCGGTCTCATCCAACAAGGTTCCTGGTAAACTTGCTGCGTGCCTGTCACAAATACACCCCAAATTCTGAGTCCTAGCGATGTCTTTTTTGCACTCCCATTCACTTCCAGGGGAAGCATCTCTGCTTTCATCGTGTCTGAAGCTGCCTGGAAGCAGGGTGGCTTCCATAGATTTTTGAGGAAAGAAAATACATTTATTTAATTTATCATGTTTTTCTCCATTCACATACAAAGTAAACTGACAAAGTGGAAAGAGTCGTCCCAAATTTGCCATGAGTATAGTTTCACTGCTTTGAGCAGAAGTAGAGTCAATATTATAGCTCTTGAATAAAAGATTTATAGCTTTTTACACTTCCCCAAAGTGGAAATGGTGATGCTTAGTATCTCCTTTCCTACAGCCTTCCCACTACTCTAACAACTCGTATTTGCACATCATAGCTTCTAGCTGAGACTTCACAAGGAGACATTTGACACCTGACCTTTGAAAACCTTTTAGGGCTGTAAAATGTACTATTGCAAATGAAAGCGCTGCAATTATCCTACTGTCTTTGAGAAACTATGATCAACTGGGATGTATATAGTGAATGGTGGTGGTGGTGTTTACATTCCCACAGAACCAAAGGCAATGGTGTTTCAAGGTTTTGCACACCAAGTTCCTGACCGAGTCAGGTGCCTGATGGTAGGGAAAGCATTTTCCAGTAATCCTTCCACCACAAGCTGTGATCTTGTCAGATTTTATAAGCAAAACACCCAGGTCTGGTCAGAGCTTGGATGGGAAACCTCCAAGGAAAACTAAAGTGCTCCAGGAAGCGGTGTGGGTAATTTAGCTCCTGGCATTCTTCCCTCCGTCTGAATAAATATTCAACCAACCTCTAACCATGCTGTTACAGTAAGAAACATTGTGCTGCTGGTGGAAGATGCAAATCCAAAGATGTCAGCAAATACGGTCACTAGAGAGCTCAAGATGATGTTCGCAAATGTAAGGTTGCTCATCTTTCCACTCTTGAGCAATATTCGCAAACGATGTTACACCAAATTAAAAAAATCTCTCACTGGTTAAATTAAACAGTGTACCCTCTGAACTCTGTTACTCGCTGTGTTTCCCATCAAAACTGTGCATTATTTTAGCAGAAAAGTAGAAGTGGACCAAACTTTAGCAGTTCATATTTATTTTATTTTATGTTTTATTTTTTACAAAAGGGTCTTGAAAGGTATCTAATTTTCAAAGAAAATATAGTGTCAGATCAAAACTGGAAATGAAAACCAGAAAAACAGAATGCCCCAAGCCTGAAAACCTTTGGAATCAAACAACCTGAAAATCAGGACCACATCTCCCAGTACACGAGGCGCGGGAACCCTCCAGATGTGTGGCAGTGGCTCAGCACAAAGAAACACCACAGGACATGTTTACCAGCCAAGAAATTGCAATTCTTATGACTCGCAGCATTTCCAAACGGAAACATTCAGTCTCTTTTCCTGCCAGAAATCGACATCTTTTTCAGGCAAAAATAATGGGTTTTCTCCCCAGCTCCACTGTTGAGCATGGTTCCCATTTTAAAACGGCAGCAGCCTTTCACTCACAGGTATTTTTGCATTTTGCAGGTGGATTTTGTGCAGTCAAAGAAGAATCAGAAAAACCACACCTAATGGGAATTTTCCCATTTCCCCAAGGAATTACGTCCTCTGAGCAGCTGGAGCTTTCAGTGTCTGGCACCCTGAAGCGCGAATGCCAGGGTTTAACAACATAAACAGAATGTGAAAGGGGTGTTTGACAGAATAGCTGCAAATCCACAATGGCTTTATCGCAGGTGAAGTATAACTGGTGATGCCCACAGGCAGTACTCGCCAACCTATGTCTCCAGTCACCTGAAAGGAGGCTGTAGCCAGGTGGGCGTTGGTCTCTTGTCCCAAGTAACAAGAAATAGGACAAGAGAAAATGGCCTCAAGTTGCACCATGGGAGGTTTAGATTGAATATTAGGAAAAATTCTTCCCCAAAAGGGCTGTCAAGCACTGGAACCGGCTGCCAGGGACATGGTGGAGTCACCATCCCTGGAAGTATTTAAAAGACGTGTGGATGTGGTGCTTAGGAACATGGTTTAGCAGTGGACTTGGCAGTGCTACGTTAACGGTTGGAGTTGATAATCTTAAAGGTCTTTTCCAACTTAAATGATTCTATGCCTTCATGATGAGGAAAGGGAGGAAAACATCAGGACACACTCGCACAGCTCAACGCTGTGCTTGCAACTCATTTGTTGTATCAAGAAGATAATAACTAAGGACTAGATGGTGTGATCTTCACGTGTCCCAAGGTCAAAACTTAATGAGCTGTTTCCAAAACCCTTCTGTAACAGGTACTTTTCTTAGAGTTGCTGTTTCACAAGAGTAACTGGCAGCAGACAGACCTGAATACCAGCCTTGGCATTCACTGCCTGGCTTTGGGAAAACCCCACTGTCTCCCCGTGTCCTTGTCTGTCGTACCTCAGCTATGGCACCTTCACAAGGGTCTTCATCTTCACATGGCTGCTGTGGAGCCAGGTGCCATGGTTTGCTAAAGCTCCTTGAAGTCTCTAGACAAAAGAGTCAGCCAGATTTCTGTGTTGAACATGATTTTTTTTTTATTGCAAATGTACACATTACACTACTGATAACGCACAGAAATTTAAAAAGCTATTGTTTGCTAAAATTTCATGATTACAAAACTTCACAAAATCTGTCACAACTAAAAAAACCCACCTTCAGGAGTACATAAATAGAATTTTGAGCATAAATAACAGTAACAAAATAAACAGATGTATGTATTCAATAAATTAATTATAAATATTGCATTGGCAATGAAGTGCTAGGTCAGAAGAACACCAGTATTTCCAGTAGAGCTTTTTTTGTATAGAAAACTCTATTATAAATGAACCTTTGGAAATGAATAGAATCCCTGAACCTTTTTCTCACATTCCTTATTTTTTTTCTTTTTTTCTTTGGCTTCACTGTCATTATTCCTTTGTCAAATTGTTACAACAGGAGAACAGAGCTGCAGACATCAGACATCTGCTTTTTGGCCACGGGCTACTCATAACCCCTTCCTGCAAGAAGAATGGCACGGCTGACCCAGTTCTCTGGTATTTAAGTCACTAAACTGTCTCTCCACTGATTCCCACTGGTGCAAAATCAAGCCTGGAAGGGACTTGAAAGAATTGCTGGTGGTTGAAGGCTAAACAGAAAATCTATTTTGCAATTGATTTGACCTATACATCATCCATTTTCAGACTTTCTCCCTGTTTGCTAATGACATACATGCTTATATACAACAGAACCTTCATTTACACACTAATTTGAACTGCTCATTCCCTACCTGATGAATACAAATGCTAGTTCTGTGCACTCTTCCAACCATACACTAAATTCTCACTAACATTAACGAGAACTCTCTGCTGGATGATGCTGATCCCACAGTGACTGTAAATTAGCCTATAAAAGAAATCAAAGATCCAGTTTTCCAAAGTACCCTTCAGCAATAAGGGAAGGAAGAAATTTTTCCCTTTCTTCCCTTATTTCCTGAGGGAAGAAAAAGCACAACATACAAGCAGAATTGTGTTTTCAGTGGTATGCTTTCAGTAGAAAGTTTTCCCAGAACACTGTCAGCAGCTTTTCAAGGAACAGTGCTAACTCCAGTTCGCGTAACCACATTTGCTAGATTTTCCTTAATCATGTTTTGTTCCAAATGTTTGTCTTTAAGGCCTCTGAAGCTAAGAGATCATTAACCTCCTTGTCACTGGAAAAAAAAAAGGTTTTCTGCATTCATTCCTATGAGCAGAAATAACAGGTGAACATACGTGGTAATGAAGTTGATGTAGAAAAATTCTAACTATTTTATCATCCCCACAGTAATGGACGAACTCTGATGAAGCTGTTAAGCTTTTCTTATTTAATCCTTCTTTTCCAAATAAAACTATGGATAGGCAATTCTTTAGACTAGAAAATAGCCTCTGGACACTCATCTCTCACAGGTACAACCCATTGCAAGGAAAAGGCTGGCTCCGTACTGAAATATACAAAAAAGTTTGAAATATCACTACATGAAAAGCTAAAAACCCTGCAGTATTCTGCAATATTTCTTTAAAAACGTGTGTGTGATCAGAGTCATTTCTGAAAGCTGGGGCTTTTCACTGGCGACAGTTTGGAGGTGATGCCAAAGGGGTCCATGCTGTCCGTTTCGAGAGGTGAGGAGTACACCTCTGGTTCAAACGCCTGGCTGTAATCACCGTATTCACCAAAGTCTGTTGACTCCACAGGCACAGTGTTGATCATAGGTAAGAAGTGAGAGAGCGGAAGAAAATCTTTCCCTTTGAACTGTTGTCTTTGCTTGGCACTACTCAGAGACACTGATATTCCATATTTTTTTGATTTATATACATTGTAGCCGTCTGGACGAATCTCCTCTTCAAAGGAACAATCCTCAGTGGAATACCTGAGCTGAACAGCAAGGAGTGATGAGAATTACAAATACGCCCACCAGACTCATTGTCTTCAACCACAACATAAACCTTGCACGTGACCAGCCCTTTTCCCTCTGCTGTCAGTGGGGACATCCCTCTGGCTTGTCCTGGGCACCCCAATTTTGTACACCTTGCAGACCCCGCTGGCTGCTCGCTGCATCTCTGCCTGGCTGCTGCAGGGACGCAGGTGGGATCCGCGGCTCTCACTATTGCTCCGGTGACTGCTCTTTCAGTGGTGGACCACAGCCACTGAGATGAAGTGCCCTGAAGTGCTCAGGCAGTTGGGCTAGGATCTTGTAGGTCCCTTACAACTGAAATATTCTATTCTATTCTATTCTATTCTATTCTATTCTATTCTATTCTATTCTATTCTATTCTATTCTATTCTATTCTGCTAGAGCTCCCCATGTTGCACATAGTATGCATTTTGGGTTATGAGGCCATTAAAGGACCTAATCCAGAACTCCTGGAGTTAACACATGTCCATCACATTAAATAAGCTTTGAATCCTGGATGTGTACTGCTCCACAGCTACCACACTTGTCCTGTCCTGAGCACGGGAGAAAGAACCTCAGATGACAGTGCTCATTTAGATAAACTGTCCTTATTTACTGACAGTACTTAACTGCAGTCATGAGACCTAATGCAACAATCCTCAGGTATAAAACCCCGGCTCTATTAGAGAGATTTGCCTGTGTTAAGAGCTTCAGTGGAATCCCAGCACTGCCAAAGGCAGTGCCTTCACAAACATGGCCAATCAGTAAAACAGTGCTAAAAAGGCAATTGCCTTTTTTTTTTTACTCAGCATTTGCTGAAATTACAAAAGACCAACTAACCCAGTGTTATTTGCTCACTAGACATTAGTTAGAACTGTCAAATTAATAACAGTGCAAGTTAAGATTTTGTATAGAAGAATGCGTTTTCTTAGGTATGAATTTGTAGCAATAAATCTGTGATATACTCTATGGATAGTATATTAGGAGCTTGCATCACTAGGTCAGACCTTTCCGGATCCTTACACAAGCAAGCACTCGATTTCTTACAACTCTGGTGCTATTTCAGGCTCAGCCACTACAGGTGAGTGAACTCACGGTCAATAAAAGACAATTGCTGATTATGTCTGTGTCTGCAATGAAAGAAGTGTCCTTACATGAACGCTCTGCCTGTCTGAATTGAGGGCGTATTTTAAACTCTTCAGTCCTTTCTCAAACACCCTCAATAGCGTGGAGTACAATTAAATGCATGCATTTCGTTGTCTTTTAAAAGCACTTTCAAAACTAATCAAGGAATTTAAAAAAGGTGTTTTCTCCAAATAAAATGATGCAGTATTTATCCTTCTACACACATTACATCTCAGAAAAATACGTGTCTATGATGCAAATTTATGGCTGAGTTGTTAGCTGTCCTTATTTCTATGACTGCTCAGCCTCCCTAACAAGGATGATGAAATAAAAAAGCTTCTTGAGCAAGTGCACATTACAAATAACAGTTATTGATTGCGCCCTACATGTCTCAACTATGTCATTCTCTCTTCATTTCATTAGGATTGTTTCCAGTGTATTTTTTTTAAACAAGCACAAAACACACTTTAAGCATTTCCAGATTATTTTTTTCACAGGAGGAATTCATAGTATTTCAGTATATTCAGCAGTTACACATTTCCCCTGAACTACAGACTGCGACACACTGCATATTTGAAAATCAACCCTCGCCACCAGTTTTCTAAGGGCATGTTTCAGGAGCACAAGTGGTTGCTCAGTTCAGTACCCAGACATCGTATTTGCCCTTTCATTCTTCCACTCCTGGAAGAGCTCATGAGGCAGAGAATTGCCTGCAGAGCTGCCTGCCCCGGCTGTTAGCAGAGAGGTGATGGCAGGTGTCCACAACATACAGATGCAACGGCATGGCTACGTGCCATTGTTTTTTCAGGAAGAAAACACCCTGCAATTAATCCTATACATGAACAAATGCCATCTCAGTCAAGGCATATGCCTTCAAAACAGCGTTACATGAACGCTATTTTAAAATTCTGTGACCACTACAGTCCAGCCAGCAGCTCCGATGGCAGCGGGATCCAGGCTCTGCTTTGTTTTCATTGATCACTTCGCTTGGATATACATTGAAACATTAGGCTAATAATTGACCTGCCATGTCGTCTGAACCTATGCACCTTATCTTTGCATCGATCGATTCTAGCCCAGAAAAGCAAGGAAATTCAGGAAGAAAGGCTTAATCCTTTGTTATATACACATTCAAAAACATCACTACATCAGTATTGCTCTTATTAAAGATACTGGGAATTTTGACAGTGGGACAAGTCCTTGCCTGACTAAAATCAGCAGAAATTTTGCCAGAGTAATCAAGTAGAATCGAGCATAGTATGTTTACTATGCCATAATAAAGCAGCTGTCACTCTGTGAAACTCAGGCTCCTGTAAAGCAGCTACACACAGACTGAGTCTGAATCTTACCGTTCAAATTCTGGAATTGGCAACTTATTCATGTGGCTTAAACCCCAGGTTTATTTTGCGGATAACGACTAGCTGGTAGGCTGACATACCTAGGGACAACGCATGACCTAGCAGAGTGGTGTCAGCGGGTCACTCAACTCCTCAGCCTCTTGGAGTCCCACAGGTGCGCTGTTATCACAGCTTAGATGTGGGATGGTGAAGAAGAGTCCCTCTTTCCCTCAAAATCCTATTTCTGTTTTGCACTACCTCAGACAGGGCAACCCCATGTTTCTGGGACTTGTTTGCATGTGGCTGCATCTCCTTTCCAAAGGCGTAATCTTGTTTGAGGCTTTTGTTTGCTTGTCTGTTTGTTTGTTTTCTCCAGAATACCTGACCTAAACGGAGAGAAATTATTCAGATTCTACGGCACAGCTTAATCTATTTCTGCCGCAGAAACGCAGCCACCCATCAATGAGGTTTTTTAAACATAAACGCAATTTTGCCCTGGACTATATTTTCAGTGTATTTTGGCAGGGGACATGCAATACATACTTCGCTTTCTAAATGATGTTTCCTTGCCTCCTACTAATCCTCACGGCCTTTCAGGCAGTAGCAGTGACAAGAATCCCCAGTCCGACAGAGAAAAGGCGGTGGTGGTGACCTAAAAGCTTTGTTAACCCATTACCAACCGCAGCGATAAAAAAATTAATACTCCAGCCCTTCGGTCTCGCCTGCCGTTTCAGCGCGGCGGCCAGGCTGGAAAGCTCCCTGGGGAAAGGCGAGCCCGGGGCAGAGCCGCCGGGACCGGGGTCCGGGGGCGCCGCAGCTCACCTGCCCGTACAGCCGGCCCGCCTCGTCCATGCAGAGGTAGCGGGAGCTCCGCACGCCCTTGATGGCCACGGTGCGCACCGCCACGGCGCGGATCTCCAGCAGACCTGCGGGGACAGAGAGAGGGAAGAGCGGCGTTAGCTCCGCAGCCCCGTCCCATCCCGTCCCGTCCGCGCTCCGTTACCGCCGGTACTCACTCTCAGGGCTCTGGCTACCGGCGGCGTCCACCCGGCCGTCGCCGCCGATCCGCAGGAAGCAGCTGAAGAGCCCGTGTTTGCTGGCGGTGTAGAGGTGCCGCAGCCGGATCGGTTCCCCCCAGCCGTAGTTAACGTGCGGACCGGCGTCGGGCAGCGGCAGCGACGCAGCGGCGGCGGCGNGCGGGCGAAGCCAGCCCCCCGGCCTTTTATAGCTCTGCGTTATCAGCCCGATCGATTCGGCTGCATCCAGCTCCGATATAGAGCCTATTTCATAGCGGGAATTGGTCGGATCGGTCACTCCCCCCGAAAATATTGATCGGGTGACATCATTTCGCAGGGGACACCCTGAAGTCGCTCCCTCCCCATCCGCACCTCCGAGTTTTGCCCCTCTCCGAGGCTCCGGCCGCGCCTCTCCCCGTCGGGCCGGGGCCGGACCCCCGCGGTGCCGTCTGC
>VWZZ01002740.1:532594-563192 GCA_013399095.1 Psophia crepitans
GGGCGGCACTGCCGGTCCCGCCGCCCCGGCCCTGATGCCAGCTCCGGGAAGCGGACCGGGGGTGGGCGTGTGTAAACCAGAACCCATCCAGCGGCTCTGCGGAGGTGAGGAAGCCCGCCAGCCCGGGGGGGCGTGTGTGTGTGTGTGTGTGTGTGGTGTGTTTCCCCTGCCCTCGCTCACCGCGGCAGCTCAGCTCCTGCCTTGGCGCTCGCCCATCCTTTATTTCTCTTTTCAGAAACGAATTTCGCTTTCGGGGAATGGTTTTTACACTAAAGGAAATCAGGCTCGGGCAGGGCAGAAGCCTGACCCTCTGCCGAAGCTGCTGCAGCCCTGGTCCGGGGGCTGCGAGCCCCGGGCACCTCCCAGGGCAGCGCTGGGTACCGCCGTTCCCGGTTACCGGCAGCCGGCGGGCACAGCCACACGCCTCCCACGCCGCGACGGGGCGGCCCTGCACGGCCCGGTACGGCCCGGTACGGCGCCTCTGGGCGGGTCGGCGCTGTTCCCGGGCTTTATTGCGGCCCGGCCATCCCCGGCTGTGTCACTAGATGGAGCCTGGCACCTGGGATGCGGGCTGGCCTCGCCTTCGGGGGACCTGCTGCCTGGGGGCGGGGGGCTCGCTAGCTCCTGTTCGTCCCCATTTGTACAAAGCGACTTGAGGGGCGGAGGGGGAGGTGTACGTAGTAAAACTGCCTTGCCTGCCGCCAGCCGCCCGGTCTAAGCATCAAACAGATTTTTCTTCCTGGTCGGAGCTCGGACTTAGTCCATGCGGACTCCTCCCCGGGAGCTCGCGCAGCGAGTGCACCAGGAGGGATGGAAAGAAGCAGACGGACACATTTTGGGTTGTTCCGTGCTTTTTGTGTCTCAGGGGCACTTTAGGTGACTGTTGCTGTCTTTTCTGCTGTCCATCCAAACTGAGTATTACAGGAATTTTCTCAGATCTCAAGAGAGAAAATGAGTAATTCCATAAAGAAGAAGAAAAAAAATCCTTCCCTCACAGGACACATTAAACAACAATTAAGCAAACATAACCCCATGCTCCCAACAACTCTGAAACAACAAAGTTCCAGTCAGCTTCAACTACTGCTTTTATATTTTGCTACCTGTTTACTTTCACCCTTTGCGTTTCCATCCTACGCACACTCACACAAAGCACTTTTCTTTATGAGCAATCTTAGCTCAGCGAGGCTGTGCACGTAGACAAGGTCATGCAAAAATAGTGTTTTGTAGGATGGTGGCCCGCACTTGTATAATTGCTTACACTTATTATCATGTGTGGCTTACGGTATTGAAGTTAATCACATCGATCAATCAGTGTTTGAATGATCAGGGTCTTGCATCAGAAGTTCCCGGGAGCAAGGGATTGTGTGTCACCAGCCACTTCAAAGGCAGCTACTGCTTGTGACTGCCTTTGGGGTTTTTTGATGGTCAGCTTGAGACACACGAAAAGGAGCCCAGTTTTCTCTGCTTGGCTGATGAATAATTAATAACAATCAGGACCACTTCACTTTTGGGTGTCTTCTGCTGCATCCTCCAAATCACAGGCTGATCTGAGAAATTCTGTCCTTTCAAACATCGCCCAAGTTCACAATATTGTAAACCCAGTAAATAATACTAAGGCATCCAAGACCCTCATTTTTTTTATCCTCTACAGAATTCTGCAATGTTATTACTTTACTGCTACAAAGGCAGTTCACTGCCCTGCAACCCTGGGCCCCACAGCAGTTGTGCATGTAACTCATCCTGGCTTCATATGCATTCTTCAAGGTATTGAGCACCCACCACACACACAGAGGTTATGGTCAGAAATGAATCTGAAAAGCTTGTTTAGTTCATTTTGTTGTGCATCTCAGTGAATAGAAGCTATTCTGTGGTTACTATTTCTGCTATATTATAGTGTGAATAATATTAACGATCATAAGTATTCTTTTTCTTCATCAAGAGGTCAAACTTCTTTCAGGTGGTAAAGAATAGATGCTTGCAATTTGTTTATTCATTTTGACAGCATTATTATTCCCTGATGAAGATCAAAAACAAGGCAGAAAGGACAAATTTGCACTAAGTGATATCTCAAATAATTGAAAAAGCTATCTATAAGTGAGAATTTCCTAGCAATTGATTGAGAGCTTTTAAAATTTATTTTCATTGTTAGTTTCTGATGTTACATGGACTGATGTTTAAAGGTTCATATCTAATCTGATTAAAATGAAAACCAAGCACTTAACTAACTTTTTGGAATGGCTTCTCTTGTTATAGGAAGCTTTCAGTCTAAATCATTTGTTCAAGTTCCTCCGTAGTCAGTGACAGAGGTAAGTGCCTCCAAGTACTAATCTGGACTGGATAGTACCAGCTGTTTACGAGATATGGGTTAAATAATCTCTGGAAGTGCCTATTTCTTTATTGGCTCTGGGAAAAAAACCCTACATGATTAAACCAGATTAAGTACCTTATTTTCAGCTAGACCTAAATGAGCTACTGAATCTCACTGCTTTCGAAATATAATAGTTGCAACATGTGATTTTCATTTCAGTTCCTATCTGATGAACTTTATCATTAATTGGCATCTTTTTACCAAAGTCCAATAGAAATATACATGCCTTTACATGTTTCTATAAATGCATTGCAGAAAAACAGTATTCGCAGAACAAATGTATTATAGGGTGAATCATGCTATCATGTCCAGTGGTGGACCTGCTCCCTGTAAAAACAAAGCCTTCAACAAGGAAACCTGGTAATGTAGGACTACCTGGTAATGTAGGACTTTTGCTTTTATGGAGATAGGAAAAAAAATCCCTGGAGGAAAGTCTTGTAGAATAAAAATACCTCCTGACCAAATAGTACACAACTGTGAAAGCATTTTCACCTGTTGTAATGAATCATTTATTTCCACTTCACTTTTCAATATCCCAGTGTAATTTCTGCAGAACAAGAACTTCAGTTTTCTGTAACATTAAAGCTGAACTGAACGTGTTTCAGAAGAACATAACTACCTACATTTAAAAGTCAAACATCCAGAGATTCTGGAACATGCCAGAAAGATAACAGTACCTAACTGGGCAATAACATCATTGGAATCAACTGAAATGAAACCAAGGAAGATTGCCACAAACAATCATTAGAAATAGGGCATGAGGCCACCCATGAGTAGAAGGTGGTCATAGCAGGCTACCGTATGGTGGAGACCAAAGGCAAAATTACATAGGTGAGTCAAGGCTGAGTGATGGTCAAATGTGATTAACTAAATGTGTCCAGGATGAAGAGACATCTGCTCAGAAGTAGAATAACTTCAGAATATCTACAGAATATCATGGTGAAAATTTTGGGTATATAATTCATTGCAGAAAGAGGAAAATGGTACAGAAACTTTAAAGACTTTTTTCTTCCTTTGGGCTATCTTTGGGATCTCCTGCAAATTTAAAAGTAGGCATTACATGAATGCAATTCAATATTACTTTTGAGAAGCGATATGTAAGTCTTTTCCTCTTTTCTCTGAAGTTAGAAGTGGGAGAATTACAGAGGGTGTAAATACTCTAAGGAAAGTAAGGTCTGAAGCAGAGCTAGAGATTTTAATGCTAATTCCTTTGGTTTCTGATTTCTGCCGCAGTTCCTGCATGGCACCCCAGAAGTGATAGGAAAAAGAAAGCCTTTATTTTCCCTGTGGCAGACAGCCAGCAGAACAGCCCAGTCCTTTCCCTTGCTTCTGGTAGAGATGAGTATGTCAGGCAAATGAGGGAAGGCAGAAGTGAAGACATAGTACACTGCGATATGTGGTTATTCGAGCATGGGGTCGTTCTATAAAGAGCCTTATCAGCACAGCACAAGTTAAAAAACCTGCCTAAGAAGGAGAGGTTACTCCACCATATGTCAAGGACTGCTCTGCTTCCCAGCTGCTTCTGCAATCCAAGAGGCATAAAGGTGACAATATTTCTCCCTGGGCTGTGAATGAGCGCAGAATTCAGATTCCACAGCTCCCGCTGCGTGCGCCCACTGACAGGATGTCATACGACAGGACGAGCATTCACAGAGGCTCTCCCCAGATAATAATATAGTATAATAGTCCCCAGTGAATTAGTAGGATTCAAATGCATCAGATATTTCAAGATTTTTTCAAACGATCAACTTCCAAAGGGGTTCCTCTTCTAAACCAGCTCTGCTAAAGAAGGTCAATGCGCTGAAGAGATCATTGCTACCGTAATTCATAGCTGCATGTGCTATGGCTGGTTCTTTCCAATGCACACAGCCAGACAACTAATTTCAAGTATCTCTCACCATTTTGTTATCTAACGCTTTCTTAACTATTGCTACCAGCCAATGCATTCCTGAGAGCAATACTTAGCCTGGAATTGACTTGGAGATTTCATGGTCAAATAGTATCTTCTGATTATGTTTACTCTAAAGCTTACAAAAGTCCCATCACCTTCAAATGGCTTACATCCATTTTTCCCTCACTGTAAGTGGTTATTTCACACTTTGGAAATACTTAACCCACCCCATCTTTTCTGTGTGCTATGAAATCCTTTGTAATTCTGGTGTAGAAGAAGCCTTATTGATTTTCTGGGTGCAGTAGCTCTCCAGCAGCTTATTCATGCTAAATCAACAGAAGTTTGAAAATGTAGGCATATAATCTAAACATTTAATTTAATTAAAATATTTCGGTACCCAAGGCAATTGTAAGCTAGCCTTTTTATGAAAGCTGAGATCCTCACTTTTTCTTACATTTATTTTGGACAACACAGAAATGTGCAATGTTGCTGGATTATTATCGATGGTGATTTCTTCTTTTAAATAAACTTGCATCATAAGTATTTTTAAGCAGACATGCATCCTGCAGCAGAAATTAATAATTGCAAGTTTCTTTGCCAGTAGGTTACATTTTAATTTCTAACTTGACCTAGGGAGTAATGGTCCTCCACATTGTTTATGCAATGTATTTGCAAAAATCATGAGGAAAGATTTTTCAGAAAAGAGTAATTCTAGATCACCAGCTTCTCAGTCAAAAGTGGTATCATGGAGCACTTACCCGTACCCTTTTCTTGTTAGTGACTATATAATGTTGCCTTTAGTTCCAACTCTGTTGGAATTTCTTTTCCCTTTAATAGACAGAGAATGGGTCAGTAAAAGAAGAAGATATACTAAAAAGAAAAAAAAAAAAAAAGAAAAAAAAAGAAAACAGATTTGCTCCCAGAGTTGTGTTTCAAACTCAGGGCTATGGTCCTGTTCAAATACATCCAAAGCCCTGGAGAGCCAGTATTAATCAGGTAATCCTATCCAGTCTGATATAGCGACAATTCCCATAAAATCACTCTAAAAGAGCTTAATATGAAGCTGGGATGTGCAAGGACTTCAACAAAGAGACCAGTACAGGTATACTAAACCAAACCTGACCCTAGAATAATTTCACTGAGTTACATCTGGGATGAATTTGCTCCGTAAAGGTCTAACTTCGTTTCACTGGAAGTGCAGAATTGTTTTCTTTGTTAACAAGGACACTGAGCCAGAGGCTCTCAGGTGGTGATTTTTTGGAAGTCAGGAGGAAGAAGGGGGACATGAAAGGGTCTAACTATGTCAGTTTGCTGAGGCACTGACACTTCCCCCCCACACACACACTTTCTCTTGAAGACAGACCTCCTCTATATCAGGGAATGCAATTTTAACTCTGCTTATACACAGATGTTTTCTCCATGCCTCAAAACCACCTATGATAACAACCCTGATAATACAAAGTCTTTTAGTCATGAAGATGATAATAAATTATATCGCTAATAGTATTTGGTAGGCTTATGACCACCTAAGTGGTATTTCAGTAAGAATCTGCTGGGCTTGATGGAGAACCTTCTGGGAGAATTGTTACAGCTTCTGTCATGCTGAGGATGAGGCTACCCCATAGCTGTCCCTGATGGCCATAAGGGTAAGATGCCTTTGAGATGTTCATCTTCACAGCATGTAAAATTTACATGCTGCAGCTGTCTCAGGAGGTTCATCCCACACAACTGAGTCATAGAATCAGAGGAGCCAACATATAGTAGGCAGTCGTGCTAAGAAAGAGCTAGGTTTCCTCATAGCTGCTGTTGGCTCAAACTACTTGCTAGGCTTTCCCTTATGCTTTTGTAGGGAAGGTTTGAGGGGTCCAAACTGCTGCAGAGCAAGAAACCTACATCCCTTATTTGCTAGAGTGATGATAAATCACCGTTGTGTTCTGCTAAAAAATGTGGACGGTTTCTAGTTCAGCCGTGGTTTGAGAAGGCTGGCACTGTTTCTTTTCTATGGGAATCCTGTGCTTGACGATATATATGTAAGATCTGCAGCTACTTGGCACAGTGAGTCTCTTGGAGGACAGAGGTGGAGAAGTGCCTGGCTTCTGATTGTCTCTGCGCAGGTTAGTTTCAGATTGCTCTGTCCTGTTAAGACATGAAAGGTAAGAATTATATCTGTCTGAGGAACTTCTTATATTCCACTTCTAGATAGCTGTAGGGTATTTGGATCTGGGCTTCAAACACTTAAGAAAGGTCAGATAAAAAAGAGCCTGAGATCTGTGCTGAATGCGTTACAACAGTTTACCATGTTGTGGAGTAAAAGAGGTAGAAAGGGTGTTAAAAAAGCCAGCTAAGACTCACAGTTTTCTTGCTGACTATTATTTCATGCTACTCTTGGCGGCTTATCATTACAAGGAATTGCAAGTCACCAATAGAACTGTATAAATTGTTAGAGATGTAAATGATTAGTGAATGCAGGTGAACGTTGTGTCAAAGTGCCAATTCAGTTCACAAGTGCTTATTCATCTACTGTCATAACTTTTGATTATTACGATATTGCAGGAAGAGCTCTTACTGAATTGATGAAACCCTGTATGAAACAGTTCTGAACAAATACAAACTTTAAAAAGTACAAAGTTTCCTAATGACATCATTTAAGGCTGCCAAGCATATTTTGCACACACCTTCTGGAAAGCAAAGTGATTCAGCAGAATCAATAGAAGTTTACCTTTCACCTCGGCCCATATCTTGGGCCTAAAACCATGGAGAAATACCTTAGAAGAAATGAAAGTATTGTGCAACTCCCCCTAAATCTGTTTAGTAGATGGAGTTACTTTACCTGAATTTTAAAGAGTGATGATATCTTCCCTCTTTCTTCACAAGACACCCAGACTCGATATAGGTGACACGTAGAAAGCTTTTACAGGAACTTGTTCTTCCACTTGGAAGTCAGAGGAAACAATTTGCTGCTGAAAGGAAGCCTATGGCACAGCTGTGGAGTGGCTGCATGATTTGCCATGAATCAGGAAACTGAGTAACTTTCTCTGATGTCCCTTATTGCATCTTCCTAACTCGTCACATTTGCTACCATGGAACATGGCTGTGGGACATTCGGGGTCAAGAACTGAAGGGCAAAGGTGACTGAAGCATCCTGTCAATGTGGCTCAAAGTGACCTTTACTTGACAAAGCAGAAGTAAAGTGGGATCTAAAAGAATGGTATTCAAATATCTAGTCCATCCAAACCTTTGCATTTGGATTGATCCTAATCAGCCATAATTTCCTAGTTTAATGGCCAATTAAAAGGCAATTTGAAAGTAAGAGAAGCAGAACAAATCAGCATGGAAAAAGCCTGGACGGTCTTTAGAAAGTAATTCAAGTTTACTTAGGTTTTACACATCTGACTAGTGATAAAACAAGTGGGTAATGGATGTCTTACTCCAAAAGTGATTCAGACTCATTAAATAACTTGTTTCGCTATGAGATAAAATCTGAAGCATCACTGAAAAGTAAGGTGAAATACCTTCATTAAAACAAGGGATTTATCTATCTAAACATCGCAGCAAATACTAAATTGAATGCAAAATCCCCCACTATCTGGCTATTGCATATGTTAAGTACCTTGAGCTTATGTATGAATCAGAATGAAACTCAGTATTTCTTCTATATGTATTTACAACTGTGATAATGGTCAGAAGGACTCTAATTTACCATCTTTTAACCCCAGTGTTTTTATTTTAAATGCATCTTCAATTTTTTTTCATTTTCCTGGGAACACAATTCCTTAAACTTTATGGGCCGAAAGTGGGAGCCACACTACCTCTGATTCTTTCATGGCTGGAGGTACTAGGAAGATCCTTACATGACAAGAAACAGAGACACCTCAGTTCTTGAGGTGAGCAAAGCAGACCAAATAGCTAAGGATGAAAATAGTGGAGTCATGGTGCCTCTTCCATGTGGATCAGTCTTCAGTTCATATACTCTTGACTATGGACCTATTTATTTAGTCACTCATTTTGCAAAGGGAATTGTAAAGATAGCCCCCCCCACCCCAGCTGATTCCGAACTTAACCCATTTCAGAAGATTTCCAGAGCAGGGCAGGAGTCCCTCTCATAGCTTTGCGTGGGGCACCAAGGTTTCTTTCAATAGCGAAGGCTCCCTGAGATCTGTATATTACTTTTTATCAGAGGTCTCTAGCAGATAAAGCCTGCAACAAAACAGCTACCGATCTGTGTTATGGTAGCCTCACTCTGCTGAAGAGCTGCTACTGCTGGGCAGTAGACATCCCTTTTGCCAGTCTCTTGACTAATAGGTCACATATTGCCATCAGTGTGATTTGGATTCAGTTAGGCGGATGTGTCATTGATTGTACAATATGGTAGAAAGAACCAGCCAATACTAATGAAATAAAGAGCAACAGAACTATAAATGGATCCTGAACAAAGTCTTCCTATTCATGGCTCCAGTGGCAATACCCATATCCCACTCTCAACAGAAATCCCCAAATTTACTTTTTCCTCCAACACACGCACAAATAGCAATGACAAATAGCACCATCATAGCAAATAGCAGTGATATAAAAAAATCGTTAATTAATCATTCACCTGCCTGACTTAACATTTTCTTTAGAGCCGCATTTTAACTCTCCATTTCCTGAGAAAGGTAGTCACAGATATATCAAGGACAGCTTTTACTGGTAACTTATAACCCTTACTACCTAAGTTCCTTCTGCACCGTAATGAGGTAAGATTTTCCAGTTACGACGTCTAGTCACCACTTTGCAAGGAAACAGATCTTACAATTTGGTTAATGTGGTGGTTCATCATGGGTAGTTTGTATTTCAGTCTGACTTCACCGTAGGGTACTGAATCATCATCATCATCATCATCAGTCAATGTTCGGAACAATTTTGTTGCTCCTTTGTTAAGAAAAGGAGCTAAGGTCCAATTCTGCATTCCATGGAAAAAAATAATTCACTTCAGTGAGAACAGTCAGACATTTGGCAACAATTTTGGTAGTAAATTAGAGTATCAGTTAATATTTATAGTTTAGGACTGTTAAGGCCTCATAAGAATGAAGGCCCCATTTTGCTCCATGTTTTATGTGCATGCACAAATAAGAAACGATGTCGTGTTTTCCCTTCTGCTTCCTGGCATAATTATGCACAATGAGTTGATTTTATAGTCTCCCAGCCTGTAGATTTATTCCTAGAGAGATTTGCTCGTGTTACAGATGTGAACATGCATGGCTACAGCTTGTCCAATTTTAGATCAATGAGCCACACAGCAAAGAGCATCAAGTTGGCAGGTCCTCTGCATTCATCTGAATGAAATGAAAGGGAGCTCAGTTCTTGGCTCCAGTTTTCTGTCACTCCATTGTCATTCAACAAAACGGACCAAAGAGAAAAGCGATCAATCCATAAACTCGTGAAGCCTCAGTCTCCAGCTGTCATCAGCTTTGAGCTCCCTTCACTGATCTTATCTGTTGCAGAGTGATTGAAAGTAATTTGTTTTGGTTGAAAGTAATTTGTTTTGGAGAGTAATTAGATTATCTCTTGGGGGGCTCCCTACCTGGTGACCCAGTGTTTCTCCTTGGCTTGCTGCTCATTAACATCAATTACCATAGAGACACTCATCAAAGGAAGGCTTGCACTGCCCAGGGTGGGGAACCTATTAAGAAATATACTTCTCATTCCTGCTAGGAGATAATAAACCTTCTGATGTCAAACAATTATTTGTGGGTCAGACACATATGATCCCACTGGGGCTCAAGCCTTTCATTTGCCATCCAGTGTGAAATACTCAGTAATTAGGAAATGAGCTGGATCTTTCTATAATGGTGTATATCGACATGAATGTAACAGGCTCAAGCAAACTGCTACACAATATTTGTGAGCATTTTCTAACACTGCCAAAGCAGTAAGAAGGGCCGGAAGACAGGTTACTCTGGAAAAATACAAGGATGCATATTGCACACTTGCAGAGGTATTGGGATGACAAATGAAACACATCTCTGTAGGGGAAAGAAGCTCAAAAGTTCATACTTTGACTCTTGTCCCAGAATCAACCCTTTTTAACGGAGACAATTAATATGGTTATGTATATGACACAGCACTGATAAGCATTGTAAGAACATCAGTATCTATTTTTTTCTGTAATCATGTGAGCTCTACATGAGTCTAATTGCTTGACTGTGACATTTCCTGGTAGTGATTACATCATCACTACTATGCCATCCTACAGAACATGACAAAATAAACAAGAACCACAATGATCCACCTTTTCAACCATGTCTCTTTTTCAGACACAGAGAATCTGAACAATAAGTCGTCCTGGTTCTGAACTAATTTACGAACATTCAGTCTAAATTTTTCCCTTCTTACATCTGATCTTTGTGCTGCTTGGGCAGTGGAAAAAGGTTACAGAGGAAGTAGAAATGGCCTTCAAAGGTAAGGTTTGGTTGTTGGGGCTTCCCTGGCTATGTAGAAGTCCTAATGCCACCAAAAGCCCCTGGGGCCAGCCCAGGCCATGCAGAATGAGCTGGGCTTGACCACGGGGAAGCTGGGAGAAAAACATGGTGAAAATGTCCTCATTCTGCAGCTGTTGATGGCTACCTGCAGCTGTCCTGGTCCCTGGGGAGAGGAGAATAAATTGGGGCAGCCCAAGAGTCACACTGAAAGGTAATCATCACCAGTGCTTGTAGTCATCAATACCCACCCTGTTAGGTGTTACTGGCTTTTAGATTTTAAGTACATGCTGCAAGTCCTTTAAATCTCTTTTCTGAAGAGCTGCTAAATGTTAACATCTGAAGCAAATGACTGTGAATTTTTTTTCATTTGTGTTGTTTGAGTAATTAGGTCATTATATCTGAAAGTGATTGTTTTATGCATGCCAAGAGTGAATAATGAAGACCTTTGATGAATCCAGCGAGCAGCATGTAAATGTGGGGAAGGAATGCAGAGGCAAATGAATGACCTTTCTGAAACAGAATTTCTCTCTGCGCCACCATTTTTATCCGCATTAAAGTCAGTTAATGCGTTTACTTTTTCCTGCTGTGTATATTATAGTTGATTCTTCAATGCTTCCTTTTCCTAATAAAATGCACATTGTCCAAAGTGTTTGCAATGTTCTTTAAATAGGCTACTGTGGGCCTGTTTATGAGCCAGCCAGCGGCTGCTCGTATAAAGCTAAACATTTCCTCTTCCCATAGTTTTCAAGGAGTGCTTAAAACTTAAATATTTTATTGGGCTGCGTTTATATAATTCTGATATTATTGCCCAGCTATGGATGGTCTTTAGCCACTTCCCCAGCCCCAAAAATTAAGTTAAACGAAAGTAAAAGAATAAACTAGTTTTATTAGTCGTGATGGTGTTAGTTAAAGAAAAAAAAAAAAGAAAGAAAAAGACAATGTCTGAACAAGCAATGGAAAATAAATAACCTTTTGTTTCTCGGGATTGATCCTTGCAGGAAAGGGCGGATTGACTGCTTCCACTTAGCTGCTTATGAGAGCAAGTACGGGATGTTTCTCTACAGCCTGGTGAAACCAGATCGACCCCGTGGCACTCACATTATAAATCAAATTAAGCAAAGCAAAGAAACTGGAAATATCATGGGAAGGCTGGCAATGATTTTGTTTTGCAGGCCATTCCTTTGAGCCCAGGGTGGGAGGAGAGCTGCTTGCGCCTGTGGGCATCTTCCCCATGTTGGTGCAAGGGTACACAGGGGAGAGTGTGTGCCCTGACCCTTGCGATGTGCCCGGTGACCTTGTAGTCCTGTCTCATGTCTGCTGGCTGCCAGTGGGAAATAAAATTCAGTCCTTCAGCAGCAGGGCTGATTGTGGGAGTGAGGATGCCATGGGAAAATTAAAGTATCCTGAAGAGGGAAGCAAATGCGTCTGCCTTGGTCTGGAAGGCTTCGTGGTAGGGAAGAGGAGCAGGTGACTGACTGCATTTTGTCTGACTTTGTACTTTGCAGGTGTAGTTACTGCTCGCAGGTGTATATATCTGTATATGCTACCTTCTATTAACTGGCTATGGTGATTTAGAAGAAAATTAATTAAAATCACTAGATTTTTTTTTCTTCCAGTGTGTTGATATGTCTGTGGAAAAAGGATCTGTTTACAGCAGCATTTTAACTTATGTCAGGATAAATGGTTTGAAGGAAAACTGATTTCTCTCCTTGCTAAGCTTCAGTTTGCTTTTTGGAGTAAGTGGTATCAGAGCACATGGACTGAATTCACTTTGTATTAAACTGAACCCAAACAGGTGCTCAGCGAAGTCCCCTGACATGCTGTTAACTGCTAATGGCTGTTCGGTCCATGGGACCAGATTAGACCTTGCCTGAAGAAACACCTTTCTTAAATACTCTTTTTTTCCTTTGCATGACAGACAACAGGTCCAGTAATTCCAAATCTTGTCACAGCATTTGGTAAACTCTAGTAGAGATTTCACTTATTTGCTCAGCGGAAAAAATGGTAACGTTTTATTATTCACTTCAAATGCTTTGACTCTGTCCTTCATATCCCAATTCTCTGCCCTGGCAGCTTAGGCTAGTGAAGTGAAGAGTGTGAACCAAACTATGGTGAATTCTTGCACCTGAGTTTTTACATCAGTCTGCCTGCTCTTGGTGTGGAATGATCTCTGTTTACAAGGTGATTTCTAGCTCTTTGTTCTCAGGTTTCTGAAGTGTAGGTGTAAGGAATTATGGAGGGGATTATCATCGACTTCTTATTTACCTGTGGGAAAGCTACCAAGGTAGCTATGCAAAGCAGGCTGCCAGATAAAAAAACTAAATGTGGATCAAAAGGGATGAAGTCTGTGGTAAAAAAAACCCTGATTTTCCTCTTGGGAAAATGCCAGTTTTCCTAGCCAGAAAACTGCAAATTGTCATAATAAGAAACTGAGGCAGGTCACATATCTCAGAAATACTGTGGGCAAATGCTCCTGTTTACAGCTGGTTTACAGTTTGGAGATTTTTTTTTCTGGGACTATAGAAGATAGAATCAGAGTTTAAAGAATGAACCTCCTATCTGGAATGCAATACAGCAAGTAGGAGCTAATTCCACAATGAATTTCTCATCCGTGGGATCACAGGACAAGATACTTCCTTAATGGTTCTGTTAAACCTCATGTAGGTTTTGTTAGGATTCACATGGGTTTTAAATCTCCTGTCTACAGACAACATCTGTCCCTTCTTGATTTTTCTTCTACAGTAATGTGAGAGAGAAAAAGATGGATAAAGTGACAAACAGGTATCCATTCATATTTTTTTGTCCACTGAATTATCGACCATTAGAAATATAATCACCAAGTAGCTTTTTAGGAAAGCTATGGAGGAAAAAAAGATTGTTCATTTGTATGGTTGATCAGGAATGCTTTAGAAACACAACTCTGAGTCATTTTTAAATGTGCAAGTTACTCACCCAAGGTGCAGAAATGCCAGGGTATGAGTCAGGGAGGTACTTGCCCAGAAGAGTAGGAAATGCCTTGGATGTGCACAGCCTAAATATGGAAGATTCAACATTTTTTCTCTTTGAAACAGGTACCAGTCACAATACTAGATTCATATTAGAAAGTGCCCACTGGATATTGTTTGTATAAGCAATCACCGGTTAATTAATTAATAAAAGTAATCGACTCTTTGTGGGCAATTTACAAAACACTGTTTGTCACTGTCATGGCACATTCAACCATCCTCAGCTAAGAGGCAACTTGTGAAACTCCAGAAAGCAAAGTAACCAAATTACAAGACACCAAATGCAGTTGCGAGTGGTTTGTCAGCTCACATTTCCCTCTGTCCCAAGATTTGAGCGCTGATTTTCTTCCAACATCTCCAGGTTACGACCAGATTTTGCCCACTGTACCTCTTGATGGCTTTGCCGAGTCTGCCTTTTCCCACTTGATGCTGTTGTATAATCGTATTCAAGCCCCAGAATGAAGAGCAGGGCTGCGAGGGATCCTAGGGACACGAGCAATACTTAGTAGAGGAAAATGAAATGCCAGTACCTTCTTTATTTGGCTGACACAACGATCCTGCCAGCTGGTTCATTAAAGGGATGTTGCAAGATAGTGATTACAGGGAAAGTTCAGCTGGCTTCCCTTTGAAATACAGAAAGGTGGTGTTCAGGTAATGGTTTTGAATGCTAGTCCTTTTGATGTCTGCAGGCTTTACACTTACACATCTGGAAGCCTGCACACCTAGCTATAAACAGACATCGCAGCTATGTTTCACAGCTGGCTTTACAAAAGATCAGCAGGATGCACATCACTTACAAATGCCACGCTTCTCTTCTTCTTTAGATCGCTTGAAATTGTACGTTGTTAACTTGTTACTTGCTTTGGTGATTGTTTTATTCATTTTCCTTTTTACTCACCTTCAAAGAATAAGCAATCTGGCCACACAGACTTTGCCGTGTTGCCATAGGAATAGCCAGGGCTGGGGACCGGCATTTGTTCTCGGAAGCTGATTTAAGACCCGCCGAGGAGCTTGCGAAGGCTTTGCTACGGTGCCGAGTGCCCCCAGCCCACCACGACAGAGCTGAGGATATCCTGCCAATCAAAGGAGATATGGTGGGGTCAGTCAGAGCACAAGTTTTATTAGTTTCAGTCTTTCTAGCCTCATATTTTATTACCTTTTTCTTCTAGATTCAACTTCAGTCTGTATAAGGGTGACAAAATGTCATTATCATTCAAAAACTGCTTTGTGGAAGCAATGTCTATGGAAGGCTTCTGAGAGTCACAGCTCACAAGCAGTACACACGTTCTTACCCAGAAATGGCAGTAACTGTCATTACCTTTTGTACAACCTGGCAACTTGCATTTGAGATACTGTTTGGTTCAGAGTGTTGGCCATGTCTTCCCAGGTAAGTGCTGTATTTGTCATGCTGACTAGTGCTAGCTACCTACCACATGAATAAGCTGGTTTGGGGCTTTAAGATTGCTGTGTTACACAGAAGAGTTTGCTAGTTAGAACAGAAGACCCAAGATTTTCCAAATTCACAGTTTCCCTGCTTTTCAACTGAGTCTCATGTTGAGCTATTTGAGTTACGGACTGGGTAAATCCAGAACTAGGATGTTTAACATCCTTCAAATATTTCATTATAACTGGACAGGCTTGCAAGGACTTAAGTATGGCTGGAACAAGTCAGATCAGAGAGCCAAGTCCAGGAACCTGCCAATTTGGTAGTGGTTGGCTACAGATATCTGCAGAACGACGAGATAAAAAGGATTTTTGTGGTATCTGCCCACTCTTTTGTCTTTATACTTGTGGCTGCTAATAATTTTTCATTATTGTTTCAGACAAGGTGCCCAGTACCAATGATTTACTAATTTCTAGTTTTATTGGTCTTCTCTTGAGCCCTTTTGAAAGCAGGCATCACATTTGCTATCTTTCTTTCCTCTGATACTAAGGTGGTGCAAGCAGCAAGCTTCATATCCCAGTTGGCAGTTCAATGAGTCCATATCTGAGCTCATTTAAACTCTGATACTCTTTGGTGAATAACACAGGTGAATATCCTGTGGCTAATTATCCTGTCGTATTTATCCCAGGACAGAAATAGAAAGAAAATACAATGGATGGATACTTAGATGCTCACACAATTAAAACGTTGTTTATAGAGAGGTTTTAGACCAAACTGGCAAAATGGGCAGCGGCAATTCATCAGCTCATATCTCTGTGGTACTCAGTTTCATCTGAAACCTTCATGTAAATAACACTTTTGCTACATCGGTGCTCACTCATTGCGTTTTTTTTTAATAAACACAGAAATGAAGGAATCTCCCATTTTATTCTCTAATATCTAAAAAGTGGGGAACAAGAAAGTGCTGTATCTTAGACAAGACAGGTTTTCAAACAGCCAGTTCCCATCCAAGTCCATCAGTTCTCCCTCCTTTTCTCCTCCCAGGAACACATTCCTGCAAAACTTTAGTTGAAATCGCTTTGTTATTTTCAGCGTGCTCTGCCAGTTCGCAGCCCATGCCATGACACAGCATTCCTCCTGCTTTGTTTGGGCTGCTCCGATTTTTGAGCTGACATTTAACAAGATTGCATTAATGCCTCCCTAAGACAAGACTCCTTGTTGAATGCGGTTAGCTGGAGTTGCAAATTTTAGGCACAGGCATGAGTGTGGCATGCAGCCATGAATCCCAAAAGGGAGTTTTCCCGTTCCTTGGGGGTGTATGGCTTGTTTTGCCATGGAGCTCGCCTTGGGCATGGGTTGCACCTCTGAGACGGCCGGATGGAGCAAAACCCTGTGAAGACACTTATCATGTACCTGCGTGAGGCTGAGCTCAGATTATATTGGCCTGATTATTTTGATATACATTTCCAGGGGGACATGCTGGCTATATTTCCTTTTCAGAATTTGATTTAAAAGCTTGACTTCACTAAAGTCAGGAGAAGCTTCCCTGCTCACTTCAGGAGACACAAATCAGTGCTGCAGTATAAAGTATACCGCAACTTACAAAGTATAAAACTGTAAGTGTATGGGTTTTTACTCAGTCAGTGCTGATATATCTTTAAATTAGCAGCAAATGCTTTTTTAAAGACATCACCGTAAAAGTTTTCACAACAGTCTTCTCTGCCAAAGGAGGCAGCTTTTGCTAATAGAGGTTTGTATGTGTTAGCTGGATAGGTGAAGCAAATAGTAAATGTTTGCTTTCTGCTTAGCAAATGTCTGTCATAGCCCTGCTAAGTAGCTAGAAACAAATTATGTGTGAAACTCAGCATCCCTCTCCCTCTTTCTCTCCTGTGATTGGTATTTGCTTATGCAGCCCAAGTCTTTAATTTAATTAACAGGTATATGCTTATTTTACAAATGATAACCTTGTAATCTCCTTAGCAGGAAAAAAAAGGAACATTTTAACCACAATTTATTCTTTGTTGAACATAATTTTATTACCAACATTGTTGTGGCTCTCTATTAAAAACTACGTCAGTTTTTTTGTTTATTTTCATTAACTTACAAGTGGATTTTATTTACAGAAAATAGATGGGAAAGCCACAAAAATATCCTGAAGCTGTGTGTCATTATCGAGACTTCTAGAGTAGCTCAGTATTTTAAGTGCTTGTGTCAAATATAAAATGAATTAGCATTGACTATAATATTTTCTTTAATAGAATAATTGAGTGGATTCTGCCCTGGTGTCACTGTTTTGAGCAAGGTAGTAAACTGTACGCTTCAGTGAAATTTCATAGGTCCCCATGAGAGGTAAAGTATGAATAGATGTTGATAGCTACCAGAAGTGTTTTTAAGTGTGTATATCTATGTTTATACGCATAGCAACATTCACAGAACTGTCACTGTTGCATTTTTCTTTTGTGATCCTTCAGCACAGCGTATAAGGAACCCATGCTGGTTCTGCCTTAAAAGCAGATTGATGATCATCAGTTTGTGCACTCTTCCCTTTTATCAGGAAGATATCCTTTAGCGCACTCCCACCACCAACATAAAGAAATATTTTTATTGGTGCTCAAATGTAAAGGCAATTCTGTTAGCGCAGCAACTGGTACAGGTGAGTGCCCGCCTGTGTCCCTGGAAATCCGTAGGCATCTGCACAGCTAATGGGACTTCCTGCAGAATCAAGAGGACGGCATGCTTGATGCTCCTATGAATAGAATCAGAACAAATTGGCAAGCACATGCATATTTGCTTCCATATTTTTCTTAATTAACTTTCGGAGAGTGTAAACAATGAACAAATGCAAATTTATCCTGCATCATCTTCCAAATATCTAATGGAACGAAACTTCAGATTTGTGTCACCAAGGAGAAGTGAATATGATCATTTTCAATCTGCAGCTCTGGTACCCACATGAAAGCATACAATTTTTCATTAAATGAAAATATATTCCTCATTTTTGCATCTGTTCACCTTTCTGTAAGAGTCACAACATGGTGATTACAGATGAATATTTTGGTGACTATTAATCTGTCTTTCAGTGTGGGTCACTTGATGACTGCACTAGTAGCCTTATCTATTTTCTGTGATCAAAAAGCGAAAACATTTGATTAAACACTGAGCTTTAAACTAATAATGTAGAACATGTGCATTCCCTCATTCTGCGAGGTTACTAATTCACACTTGCTTGGCTTGCAAGCAGAAAGTATCAGGAGATCCTTTTTCCACCAGTTAAATCCTGAGGAGATAGCTGTTGATTTTTCAGCCTTTATTCACAAAATATTTTAACTACTCTATTTTTCAGTTCTTCATTTTGGTGGGTACCTGTGAGTATCAGTAGGCTGAGACTTAAAGGGCCCAAATGATATGTGCTAATTATTCTACTAGGGCCACACAGGCATGTATAGGAGGATTTTGTTTAAACACATGGCAGTTACAGTCAGATTTCTAGTGTGAACTTTGCCATTGTGATATTTATTTGATAACATAAAGTATAAAAGACCCAGACTGAAATGAAATGTCTCCATTTTTAATCTCGAAAAGTATTTTTGATAGATTTTCAACACACTAACCATTGACGTTGTATTTACTCTCTTCTTCCATATTTTGGACTAAGACATATAACATTTACTGGACAAGCTCTAGCCTAGTACAGCCTGAGCGGCAATCATATGAAGTACCTGATTCCATGAAATCACATTCTTTGCTATTCACTATTCGTTAATCCAAAATACTAACTCTGATGTTATTATTATTATTAACTTCGAGTTATTTGCCAAGGCATGAAATAAAATATCATTTTATGGCTAGAATACCTATTCTATAAATAAGATTATATATAGATATATATATTTAAATGAGCAGAATAAATAACAAGAATTAATTTAAAACAAGTGCTGTCTTGGATGTGTCTAGTGTCACTAGAATAAAGATCTGTGAATGACACTAAATTTCTGAACTTCAGGGTCAAACTTTCGATTTATCTTACTACGTAATGTCTTTGGTTTCCATTTATAGATTTGACTTCAGCAGTGGTTCTGCATCCCGAGCCTTTTAACACAAAGCTGCGTGTAGAGATGGCCATCTATATAGATATCTTTCTGTCTGAAACACACTTTGCTTTGATTATTTCATCAAGGCGTACCTTCTTGGCACGGCATAACACTATCATAGGTGTATTTATAACTTACTAGTTCTATAAATACATCAGTGATTTTCCTTGACCATGGATAGTAAAAAACCCTGCGCTGAATTGCCCACATTATGATTGTTGAAACAGATACAATCTAGTGAATCACATCTGATAACATATCAGGGAGCACAAAGGACCTGGGTTTTATGCTTTTCTGGCTGGTAAACAGACCTTCGATAGTCTAATTCTGGTTCCATTACAGTTTGGGGCTAATATACCTTGCTCTTCAGATGGATGCGTGTGTTGAACTCTTCACCGCTGTAGCTAGGCCATTGCTCGCTGATTACCTCTGAACCCTCAGACATTTGGGAGAGAAACTGTGAAGGACTGAAGGAAAGGAGATATGTGGGTAAAAACAAAATGTGGGCAAGTGAGAAGTTCTGTGCTAACCTGAAAAGGAGTTGAACTTAATGCAGAAGGTGAAAACCAAGGGCAGATACCAACCAAAGCAGTAAGAAAGTTTCAAACTAACAGAGGGTAGATTCAGACTAGATATAAGGGAAGAAATGTTTTATGATGAGGGTGGTGACACCCTGGAAGAGGTTGCCCAGAGAGGTGGTAGATGCCCCACCGCTGGAAACATTCAAGGCCAGGTTGGATGGGGCTCTGAGCAACCTGATCTAGTTGAAGATGTCCCTGCTCATTGCAAGGTGTTGAACAACATGACCTCTAAAGGTCCCTTCCAACCCAAAGCGTTCTATGATTCTACGAAAATAAACCCACCCTGACAAAAGCGTAGCAGATAGTCCGTGCGTATTAACATCTGCGGGAACGAACGTGAGTCACAGGGTTGGATACAGACATGAGTCGCACTGCTGTTCTGACCTGTGCCAGCCGCAGCACGCAGGTCCAGGTACATGCTTGGTTAAAGCTCTTTGGCCTTAATGTGATTAATAAGGTCTGAGGAATAACAGAATATCTCAGGGAAAGAGCAGAAAAGGCAGGAGAGAAAGGGAAGGTGGCTGGAGGTAACGCAACCAAGATGTGTAAGGAAAGGGGAGCAGAAAATCAAAGTGGGAGGGAAAAAAGAGAAACAGCAAAACAAGAGGTAAAGGTGTCAAAATGAGATGGCATGGAAGAAGGAACGGTTGAACAGGGAAGTTTCTGGGCAGAAGCAGCCTGCTGCATGTGAGGAGGAAGCTGGGCATGGGTAGGGCTGCTGGGGAAAGGCAGTGCCAGTCACCCAGCCCTGGCACAGAAAGGTCAAAAACGAGGGAAAAAGCAACTGAGGTAATTTTCCTTAGGGGTTGTGGAAAAGCTGTAATAAATTGCAGCCAAAATGATGGCTGTTGGCAGGTTAGACCTGCCCAGTCGTGTGGGCACGGCCGCTCCCGGAGCAAGCACCGCAGGAGACCCGAGGTTGTCGCACTGCAGTAACCTCCCAGCTCCAATGCTCGTGCCCGGGGAAATCAACCTGCTTATCTCAAACCCCATTTGAAGGAAAGGCACCGATGAAAAGACACCCTGGCTCCAGAGTGAGAGCACATGGGTGAGATAGCAAACTAACTGCCTGGGTTAATGTGTAACTCCTCATGGATGAGCTCCTGCTCGCAGTAGCGTTAGGGTTTCTCAGAGCAGGATTCAGCATGGAAGGCGAGCGCCGGGAGCTGTAACGCACCCTTTCCCCACCAGGTAATACGGAGCCACCCTGCTGGTTAGCATTAGGTGGGAGGGAGAGGAGGGGGTGGAAGATCCAGAACAGTGGTAGTCCTCACCCCAGATGGTGCACAGTGGAGGAGCTGAGGTTCTCCCTGGTCTTTCCTGTGTGGGGAGGTTGCCCCTCACCTCAGGGTTGGGGTGGGGTTTGGGGCTTATAGATGGGAAGCGACTTCGACAGTGGGTTTCAGTGTTGATGGCGGGCGTGGGGAGGGACTGTAGCAGCCTTGGCTTGGTGATGAAGGAGCCCTGTGGTGGCCATACATTCCATCCGTCCCACTGCGCTCTTCAGGCACAAGCTGCTGTGAGCCAGCCCAGGGCAATCCCCACCCCAGACAGGGGATCAGAGTAGGGGCCCCATTACCATCTGGCCAAGCAAGAGAGCTTGTAAGAGAGGTTTATCCCACAAAAGCTCCAAAATGTTCCTCATGGATGAGTCCTCAAGCTTGCCGAGCAGCCGTCAGTCAGAGGTGCATAACCAGATATTTTTTCTAAACTTCTTTAACAAGATCCCCACAAGGTTGGGGTCTCTCCTGTCTCTAATGGATGCTCCTCCAGCAGGTGATACTCCCTTTCTTCTCACAAGCACCCTTAACCTCAATGACATTAAACAGCTGTATTGGCCGCAGCTAGCATTACAAACACTTTTCTTGCAGGCACTGGAAGCAAACAGATGTAACTGCGGAGATAATGAAAAAGGATGTAAATAGTAGCTCCCCAGAAACCAGAGAGTTTTACCAAGTGGCTTTGACACTTGCCAAATACCTTTAAGCTGATAAAGATCTGATTTGTACTTCAGAGGTAACCTCATTAGCAACCAATTTGAATCTGGAATATGTTAATTGATACAAACATCACTAAATCACTTTCTTTAACCTATATGAAGTAGTGTGAATGAACGATAGCGAAGGTCAACACATCCTGGGGAGTCATAGAGAATGAGAACTTCTGTATCTACCCACCATAAAATAGTACGATTAGTAATAAAATATAATTGCATGCACAGACACAGAATGACACTAGAAGGTACCCAAGGTCAATCCAACACTCAGAATTTAAGAAAAACATAACTAAACTTGCCCATGCAACTAAAATATGTCATGCACCACCTTTTTTTGTCAGCAGTCCCGCCCCATCCAGCGCCCAGTAGAGAGTGTTTACTAAATGAACATCCATTCCTAGTTATATTTTGCTCTACTGCAAGCTGAACAGCTTGCTGACCCCATGCTCTTGCAAACTCAACATCTGTGTACCTCACAAATTTTAATGTATTAATGGATATATTTTGAACCCTGTTTAATGACAGCTTGAAGACGGGTAGCTGAAGCACAGAGATACTGTGTCAGAAAGGTGCAGTAATGTAAACTGCCCAGGTTGAAACCTTCCCGGCATGATATTTCATAGTGCTTGTCATTCCCCATCATTTACCCCCACCAACACAGCTGCAGCTGAATCAGGCGTCAGGTGCTCACCATCTGTGCCACACTTCACGCCGGGCACACAGAAAGGCAGGGCTGGACCACTTGTGGCACCACGCTGCTGGCATCAGAGGTTGCCTGGTGGCAGAGGTGACACTAACATCTGATTCTCCAGCGTGGCACCAAACTATTGTCTCCTTGAAAACTTTCCACTCACTATATAATCTCTGCCTTTGTGACAAAGCCTGTAGGGAACCGATTAGCGACTGTCGTCTTAATTTTATTTACTTGCTTCACTCCCAGCACAGGACCATTCAGGTTGCAAGTCCATTTGCGGTGTAGTCTAAAAGTCTTAAAAATGAAAAGACAGTAAATCTGTTCTATAGACAACACTAACTTCTTTTTAATGTATAATGAAACTTATAAGAAATTGTCATTGTTTTGCATTAAGTGTTTTGCCTTAAGTGACTGGCCGTAGGCATTTCTTGGCATGATATTAAGCTTTTTTTTTTTTTTTTTAAAGTGATTAATTTTTAAAACAAGCAGTTCAGGGTAATATTTCTTGTTGGAAGTCCGTAAATCATGGCTGGTGCACAGGAAACTGAAATTGTGCTGTGCCTCCCTTTTGCATGTTGCGTGGCCTGGAAGCAGCTAGTTATTACAATTTTGCACTATCCCATTCTTGTTTAGATTATTTGGTAAAAGAAAAACCTGGGTCGTTTTGTGTTTTGGGGTGGATTTTTTTAGCTTCAAACTGGGCTTTCTACATTAAAATTCTGTTCTCATCTGTGCTTGGCAAGCAACAAACTTCTGTGTCATAGAGAGCTGCAGTGTCACAGGGAATTCCTTTTAACTTTCTTGCTGAAGTGCTTGCTAGCCTTTATCAAAAGACTCCTCACCCCTTAACAGACTCTCTTTAATTGACCACTTGCATGGTCAGTCAATATACCACAGTGGAAACCAAGTGGTAAAGTGTGAACAACTGAATCTGGCACTATAAACTCAGTGACCGCTCTGAAACCCGTGGCTATTTATATACAAGGCAGTGTTTTGTCATGCTGATTTTTATTAGCACAGATTAGATACAGACAACGTGGTAGATGTCACAGATGAGTCAGAAAATGTTAAGCACGGACCATTTAAAACATGCAAGTCTGCAAACGAGCGATGGGGCTTGGAGCCTTGTCTCTGCCCTTCCCCTGGCAAGCAGGGGCACGGCACGGGGCCAGGCTGGCGCTGCTCCGCTCCCGTTCGTCCTGCACGACAGGCCGAACATCACCGGGCAGGGGGAAATGTGCCCGGCTTACGGAAGGGGTTAATCCACCCTCAGGAAGTGTTTCAGTTTTCAGATCGCAGAAATGTTGCTTCATATGATGTATCAGGGCCTTTTTGGGGGAGAGTTGAAATTCATTTTCACCTTTAATACACCTCTTCCACTACCTCCAAGGGCAATGTGCGGATAGCTGGCTTGGCAATGAAGCCAAAACGGGTGATGCCAGAGGAGGAACAACGTTGCTTTAGAGTCCTCTGTGACATCTCAAGCTGTTCCGCCTGCAGGAACAAGAGGCCTGTGCATTTCTGGGCGGGTGGGACCACGCGTGCAGCACCAGTACTCACAGCTCTGCTGAGAACCTGCAGAGCTGCTGCTCTGAAATCTCACCTTCCGAGGAGCCAAGTCTCAGATTTGTCTCCGATCTTAAAATTGCAGTTGGATGTCTCCCCAAGGCTGAAGTGAAATTTTATCCCTGGCCATATTTTTTTGTTGTAATTTTGGAAGACCTGGCAGTAATACAATTACGTTTGTCCTTTGTTTACAGGCTTTGTCGTTCATACTACATATCCTTCCCTAATCCTTGGAAAGGGGTAAAGCTGAAAGTATATAGATCTAACATAACGTGTACGTGTGTGTACATGTGTATATGTGTATTTATAATTAAAAGTGCAAGAGAATCTTGCCATAAGGTGTGCTACAAAGCACTTAATATTTCTATACGTTTACAAGCATTGTAAACAAAACAGTTAATTATGAAAAATGATTATGTATGTCTGCTTGCCTATTTATTCTGGTTCTATTCATAGGAGCATTAAACATGCTGCAGCTATACTTGTCCAGTTAAAAAAACACCACCTGTGCTACGTATTTATAGAGCCTATACAACTTCAGAGAGAAATTGCTTTAGCTCGGAGTGAGGGCACTGGATACTTCCAGCTCATCTAGTGCCACCTCCTTTCTAGGAACAGGAAAAAAAAAGCATCACTCGGTGGAAAATGAAGAGGAAAACTCTGTGTCTCGGGGTCTGGCTTTCTGTTTTGTACAATCCTTAACTGGACAAAGTCCCTTTGACATCAGGGTGGGTAAGATCAAATCTGAATATTGTCATTCATGTTACACATCCTTCCCTAATCCTTGGAAAGGGGTAAAACTAAAAGTATATGCATTTGACATAGTGTATACGTACGTGTACAAGTGCATATGCGTATTTATAAACAAAAGTGCAAGAGAATTTTGCTATAAGGTGTGCTACAAAGCACTTCATATTTCTGTATGTTTGTATGAGTATAATCACTAATTGTAAAAAGAGACAGTATCTCAAATCTACCAGGTAACCCTGCGATCTCCTGCATCGAGGTGGTCCTACTCACAGAGCGCGAGCGAGCAGCGCTCCTTACAGCCAAGAAAAAGGCAATCGGGTCTCATTTGTACCATTAGCATCCAGCAACACAAACTCCAGAGCTGGTTTGTGTCTCTGGTCGTTAATCTTAGATGCTGCACGAAAAGCTGCCGTTGTTAATAACCGCGGAAATAATACAAGTAAGAATACCAGCATGTGGCAGATGCAGGCGTGTGGATCTATTACCGAGCTCACGAAGCTGGGCTTTCCTGGAGGATTTCCAACTCTGGCAGGGGGAACTTTAGCTGAGTAAGAAATCCAGGCTGTCATTCGTGAAGTATCTGGCATAGGTGCAAAGACTCCCTGGTCTTTGGGAAAGTGAAATAGCTTTTTTGTGTGTGTGTGGGTGTCTTTCGTTGCAGGATGCATTCCCTTCTACAGAGTTAAAATCAATACCAGGGTGCCATACATTGTAAATGTTTATCATTTATTACGCGTTTAAATGTGCACAGCACATACACCACAGTCTTGGACAGCACCTGTATAAAACTACAGACAGATTCTGGTAAATGGTGAAAGCTCATACCATGTAACATTGTTATCAAGGTTTTATCACAATATTTCAAAGCTACAACAACTACCTCTGAACTTGCCTTGTGTGAGGCCATTGGTTGTGGATTTAATGGAGTGAAAAGCGACAAAGAACCATTCACAGAGAAAAATCTTTGTGATTTGATTTTGCTGTCTGAAATCTGGAGCAAAATCATTGGTTGTCAGAGGTAGTGGTGATAATTACACAATGATTACTCACACATAGAAAACATAGAAAGTACAGAAATCCCCCAAATTACAGGGGAAAAAAAAATAAAAATGCTTGGGCACGACATTTCCTAGGTGCTCTCTCTTGATTTGGCTTCCTTTCACTTTACTGTTATTTTTGCTTTGACAGCATCTGGCTTAAAATCTGGTCCTGGTCTGCTTTGGTCTTACTGAACTTTGGTGAGTAGATTTTGTCTTCAAGGTCATATGGAAGCAGAGGGTACAGGCAAGTCTATACCATTACAAAGGAACAAAGGCTTTTGTGTAGGAATGTAAAGAGAAAGGGAAAAAAAAAGCTGACCTCAGATTTGCATGTAGTCAGGAATAACTAGTTTAGATTTGAAGATGATCTGTAAACATCCTCTAAGTCATCAAACACTGTGGTTAGTCCTGGTTTCCACTTAATATATTGATGCTCCAAAGATTATGTATCAAGAAAGAAAGAAAGAAAAGAGAAAGGAAAGAAGGAAAGAAGGAAGGAAGGAAGAAGGACAAATGGATCCTTTTAGTGATTCCCCCACAATCGAACCTGTCTTTTCCTTCATCACATTAGAGACACGAGTTGCACTTGCAAAATATGTAAAGAAAATATAGGGTTACTTGATGACGATATAGTACTGCAGCCTGACAGCTGTCTGCAAATATTTTCACCATGATTATCCTTACTAAAAGTAAACCACTGGGTAAAGATAGCTCAAACGTGACAAGGCTCAAATAGGATGCAACCAACTCTATCCTGAATACTTTTGGCTACATATGGAAAAAAAGAGAGATTTGGGATTACGATTGTTCCCCCAGGCCCTCCTCCAGAACTGTAAGACCAAGCAGAAAAGTGTGTACCTTCCTTCCATGCAGATTTTGTTAGGAGACTGGCTTTGAGAGTTAGTGAGGTAGAAATTAATCAATCAACTTTGTCAGGGAATGAGACAGAAAAAAGCAGCATATTTCTCCTTCCAAATACTGCACCAAAAGTAATAAATAGTACAAAACAACCTCAATTCCTGGTAGTTGAGCTAAATTCTCTCTGTGGAACTTGTGTTTTCTATGAACCAGCAAATGCTTTTGCCTGTTAAATACTTACGAGTATTACAGAGTTTCACAAGCTTTGAAAAATGAGTGTAGTCTCCAAATGAGAAAAGAAATTTGATTTGAATAAAATATAATTAATTCACGGTCGTGTGTTTCACAGTGCGCTCGTTGGGGGAGGGACAGACACATTTGTTTTTAGCCTAATGCCAAGCAATCATATCAAATATAAGCTTCCATTAAGGGCCACAAAAGATGCTGCGCTCCTGTTTATCTAAACAGGATGAAACCCCACCAACCCTGCTGAGTTTATATAGGTGTTTAAGCCCCTCCACCGCCTGGCAGCTCTGAGAAGACTGACTGCAGAAAAGTTCAAAGTTCAGCACTAGCAGATCTAAAAACAGATTTGTGGGGTAGCTCTTCAGCACCGCGCTTTCTGTACCGAGGTAAACCGATACTGTTCCAATTAAATAGCAACGCCGCACAAAGGAGGTCAGGCATTGTGTGTGGCTCCGCACTGGCATCCCACCCAGGCACCTCCGCCACCGCTCCTTCTCGGAGGCCAAGAGCTTCTTTGGGAGTCACGGGGGTTTGGAAAACACGTAGAGAATAAAGCCACCATAACAAACAAACACGTGTACAACGATAGACACCGTACAGCACACAAACAGTGCAAAACATTGTAATAGAGGAATTGAATTTCACCTGGTTTAGGACACCGAGTAGCAGCACACCTGTGATAACTTACAAACGACTTAAATAAACCACAAAGCAGAAGTCTTCTACTGTTGCACGAAGAAATGAAATACCTTGGGTTGGAGGTTTGTTTTGTTTTCAGAAATTAAAAAAAAAATCAGAACTATAAATAACTTCTGTGGCAATATATACAGATTTAAATAATTAACTTAAATATCTTACACCTACTCTTGCATAAAACTCTCCAGTAAAAGTGCACCATGTTTCTTTTCCCCAAACATGTTCTGCGTCTTCCCCTGTGCTGAGGTAGGTCTGAAGGGAGATGTCTCAGATTCTAGGAAGAAAATGTGTCACTGTCATTGTGGGAGATACTTTATTGCCTTTCTTTGTTCTTCCATTTTTGCTCAGGGCTATGTACATCCCGGGATAAATCCTGGATTCGTAAGCATTGTAGTTGTTTGGCAGGAGAATCTCTTTGAATTTGCACTCATCATTGAAATGGGTCTGAAATGAAAAGGAAAGAATGAGAGGGAAGGAATTTTAAACATCAGGTGTGGAAATATTCTTGCTACCAGGTGTAGAAGGTGTGCTGCGGGGAAATGTGCAGCTGACTCCCCCCTCCCCTTAGTAATCTTTTGAAGTGTTCGCCCAAATGAAGCTTCAAACAGGACTCAGGAGTCAGAGAATCATTAAGCATGCTGTGTCCAAGCCAGAAGGGCAGGACACCCATGCCTATGTCTGCACTCTTGAAGGAGAGGGGCACGTTTTATTAGAGCTGCAGTGGGGTAAGGCCTAAGCCCAATTCTGCTGCCCTACTCATCCAATTGCCCAGTGGTCATCCTACAGCAACAAATTGCCTGAGAGGCTTCAGAAAAACCTGAAGGCTAGCAATTTCTCAAGTTGCTTGAGGAGAAAGAGCCATTTTAAAGACACTGAACATGGACAGTATTTTCTGTTGCTTTAGTTTTAAAATCAAAAGAAGGGTTTGGATAACTGATGTTAATGGCTCAAGAAAACAGAGCTGACAAAAGGCTGACCTAAACCTCTTTCAGTGAAGAAGTTTCATTGCAAGTAAATGCAAAGAAGGACAGGTGTTACAAGTGTGTTATCTGGAGAGTAACAAGCGAACTCATCTCTTGGGATTGGGCAAAAGCCTAGGGTTTTGTAAGAGAGCTCTCAGCCTGCTAAGCTGAACACTGCACTAGGAATTACTTTATCCAGGCCACCAAAGCAGCAGTCTCCTTAAGAAATGATACAAATGGAGCTCTTACACTTTAGTGACTGATTCTGACTGTCTTTCATATAAGAAAATCCTCTGTAACAGGACTGATGTCCCAGAAGATAATTCTGGATGCTTCGTGTCTTCATGTGAAAATACCCTAGTTAACTTTGACATAGTTCGGTTCTTCCTCAGCCCAAGTTTCTTCAAAGCGTACTTGAGAAACATGAAGTAGAAAAAACACAGGTAAGGAAGGAGACTCAGGAACATGGATTTGAAATTATGCTGATCACAGTAGCTTATACAGGAAGGACAGTTCAACTTGGGCAGACAGGCACTATTATTGTCCACCTCAAGTATATTTTATAAGATGCCCCTATCTTTTCCAAAGAATCAATGTAAAAAAAGATCTGTATTGTCTCCTAATAGATCTGCCTTCTTCTAAATATAAGTCCAAACTCGGAGGATGCTGAACATGGGAACAGACTCTCCAATCAAGAGCATTAACAAAGAGTGAACAATAGGTATGTGAGAGGCACTGATTCATTACATCATAAATGGTCATTTGTGGGGGCCTGGCTGATCGGAAGTTTGAGCGCCCTCTGAGAGATGGAGTGAGCGATTGACGTACCTGCTTAAGGCTGTACTTAAACATAAGAAAGGTACGGACTGAGGCTAGCTTGGGGTCTTGCCATGCAAATGACTACTCTGTTGGTCTATGAGGTGCACAAGATGGGTAGCCATGGTTGGTGGCTGTAGTTTTTATGGAGGAACCAATGAAGTGTAATGCAAAAGAGTGGCTTTCACTTCAAAATTTCAGTAAGCAGCATGCCTCAGTGGCACACCTGTTGGCAAGGCAGGAAGGGCTGCTCTGTGTTGCCTGACCCCAAAGGAGCAAGGATGGGACTTGGGCAGCTTTGAGCACCGGGCACACCTCTCACCCCGGCCAACCACGGTCCCCTCCCCAGACACACACTTAGTGGCTACTTACAGATCCATAGAGTTTGCCTTTGCTATTCATGGCCACAAAGAGTCCACTTCTAACACCAAATATGCTCACCACTCCTCTTTCCACAGGGGAGATTTCCAGCAGACCTGCAGAGGAGACACAGGAATCAGGGGGACAAAGGGCTATGTCCTATAGGAGTGTGTGGTGCCTCAAGTGCTGTGCTCACCCAGAGGTTCCCATCCCCAGTGTGGTGTGGATCCCCATGCTCCAGCACTGCTGTGGGTGGCCACAGAACCCCAGCCTCACGTTCCATGTGCTGCCCCATGCCCCATTCTGGGACCTCTCTTCTTTTAGCTAAGTATCTATTTTTACTTTGTCCCCAGGCATCTTCCTGTGTAGATGAGGTTAAAATAAACCAGAGTATGCTTGGGGCGAACGAAACATTTGTCATCATGCAGCTTATATCCCCCCTCCTGGATCTTATTGTTTCAGTCATGGGGCCACAGGGTTAAGTCCCCAGCAGATGCTTTTCAAGTTTGGGGTAGAGCTGGGCTCTCTCCAGCCCCTGCTCAGAGTGGGCGGCCCACGGGATTGCGGACCCTCCAGATGTTGAGGCAATCCCAACACCTGATGCCTGCCGGCGGGCAAGGAGACAGCACAGCACTGAGCAGCGCCGACGAGCTCCGGCCGGAGCGTCTGATGAGCTGCGCCGCCGCCCTCCTACCCCCGGGCGCCCGCTGCCGTCGGGGCAGCCGCGGCGGGCAGCACCTCGGTGCCGTGGGCGGGTGGACTTTTTAAGGGAGTTAGAGTTCTGCCATCCACCCACCCTCCCTTTGGCGCATACCGCTCTCCGGGGCAGGTGAGAC
>VWZZ01002740.1:563579-601745 GCA_013399095.1 Psophia crepitans
GAGGGGGGAAGAAAACCAACAAAAAGCAAAACAAAACCCAAAAAGCCAGGCGAGGAGGGGTGGAGGGAGGGAGCCCCGCGCTCAGTCTCCCGAGGATCTGCGGTTTCCCTGGGCTGGCTGCATGGAGAGGAAATCCCGGGAGCAAGAGCTTCTGAACTTGATCTCAACTCCAGGAGTCTTGTCTGAAGTGCTGATCTTCTTCTATAGCTGCTCAGCCATAGCGCTTTAGCCCTCGCCACGATATTTATATATCCATGTGCGTTGGTACCTATTACATCACCACCTACTGCTGTCTGCCGCAGCCCTCCGGTCTCGCTGAAAGTCAGATTATCACCCCTAGATGCTTAACAACTCCGAAGAGTCTTGAAGGGAAAGGGTGAGCAGCACTGGTGCTAAACAAGAGGGACAGCACAAACTTTTAAAAAGAAAAGGTCATATTTTGCGTTCATCACAACAGCTTCCTTCTGTCGTTTCTTCTTTTCTCTTTTTTCTCTTTTCTTTTCTTTTCTTTTCTTTTCTTTTCTTTTCTTTTCTTTTCTTTTCTTTTCTTTTCTTTTCTTTTCTTTTCTTTTCTTTTCTTTTCTTTTCTTTTCTTTTCTTTTCTTTTCTTTTCTTTTCTTTTCTTTTCTTTTCTTTTCTTTTCTTTTCTTTTCTTTTCTTTTCTTTTCTTTTCTTTTCTTTTCTTTTCTTTTCTTTTCTTTTCTTTTCTTTTCTTTTCTTTTCTTTTCTTTTCTTTTCTTTTCTTTTCTTTTCTTTTCTTTTCTTTTCTTTTCTTTTCTTTTCTTTTCTTTTCTTTTCTTTTCTTTTCTTTTCTTTTCTTTTCTTTTCTTTTCTTTTCTTTTCTTTTCTTTTCTTTTCTTTTCTTTTCTTNCTCTTCTTCTCTCTTCTTCTCTTTTCCCTCCTTCTCTCCCTCTCTTTCCCTCTCCCTTTCTCTCTCTTTCTCTTCTCTTCTTTTCCCATCTTTTCTTTCTCTTTTTCTCTTTCATAAGTGCTTACAAATGCTAATGCAGGACACAAAAATCAAAGAATGCCCAGCACACTTTACCCCCAACACAATGTATGACTTTGTGGAAATCTGTGGAATTTCAGCTTTTGCTGTATCCAAGCGACATGGTTTACAGTTTGCTGGATGCAGAAAAATTCCCTTCATTAAAAGCCAAAATAGTTGTTGCATGGGAGGTTTAAGAAATGAAAAAGGAAAGAACTTGCAAAAAAATTAACAAAGGACAGGGCCAAAGCTTTAATAAAGAGGAAAAACATTTAAAGAGGCAGTATGTGCTCAAAAGCGGTATTAAAGTTTATGATTCTAAATATCCCTTTAAGAAATTAGAAAGCAGACCATTGCTCTGGAGTACAAGGCACGTGGAGCTCCCTCTTGGTCACTGTACTGACAGGGGCTGTAGTGGCATGGCTTTATTCCTGGGCTTTAGAGGCTGTCCATTCATGCAAGTATGGCTACGCTTCTTAATGGTACGATTATTTTTTAACCTTACTATGCATGTACTTACTTAGATGTTGCTGTTATGTCTTAACGATGCATTTGTTCTTAGGTAATTACTTCATTTGGTTTAAGTTAATGAAAATGAAGCACAGTGTTTAAAAGTGGGAGAAGTTTTGACCCCATCAGTCTAGAACTACTTTGTTTAGAGCAAATCCCATATGTTTTGTCACCTCTCTTAGCTTAAGCCTTGGCCCTCAACAGGTTTCCAGAAACAACAGGTGAGGAGACACTAGGACGATTTTGGAAGGTCCTGAATTAATACGAAAGTGTGTGTGTGAGGGGGAAGTGTTTTGTGACTCAAGTCCTTTATAGCCTGAGGACAGTTTAGTCTTTCACGCCAGTAAAGCTCTCCTGCTGTTCCAGCAAAGGATGCGAGAGAAAAGAGAATTGCCCTAAGCCAGATGACAGCTCACCTAGGTGCGAAAATCTCTGACCTTCGCTAAACCTAAGCAAACTTAGATGATGTGCTTTATTTCTTCTTGTGAGGTGCATATACACTGTGTGTGCGCGAGCGTGTGTGTGAGTGTGTGTGTGTGTCTTTCTCCTGTCACACCTCTCAGGATGGAGAAGAGACTGCGGCTGCTTCGTGGGTGATGGCAGTCTGGTGCTAGAAGTAAAAGGCTCCTCAGTGTAGTTTTGTCTCAATGTCAAAGATGTTAATTTCTGTGGAGGTTTACAGGCTGGTAAATCCATTGAGGTCAAATGCACAGACATTTACATTTCCACTTGCATCAGATGCAGACCCCTCTAACACCTGACAAGACGGTGGATCAGTTCTGGATGAAAGGGCTGTGCATCGGGCACACTCATCGGTTTGGGAACTGCCCTGCTCTGCAGGGTCTTTAGAACAGCAGGATCCCACCTCACTTCAAAATCTGAGTTATTTGCTGTTAGCAAACAGCAGCGGATGAATTTAGGATTAAGTTTATTTACCCTCTGAAAGATAAGGCCAAGGCGTGGTGCTTCTACCAATGCAGTTACCCAGCAGCTTCCCTCCTGCAGCTGAAGTGTAGTCCAACACTCACAGCTAATGGGTCAGGGTCAGGTCTGCTTGACCTTACTGCCACTGACAGTGATTGCCCCTGACCCAAAAAAGCAAGAACTCTGAGGCCTTCACCCTGTGAATGTGAAAGTATGTTGGAATTGGAAGTTAGGGACGCACATATGTCCCATTTCCACACATCCCATGGGGACATCCCATTGGGGCGCCATACGTCCATATGGGACATATGGAAATGGGTCCTAAAACACCCTGCTAGGCTCTGAGTCCATAAGTTGGCATGATCAAGTTCTAAATGATGACACAGAGTGTCCAAAACATCAAATTATGTGGTCACAATATCACTCATTAATAAGTCATGCTTCTAAAAGTTCATTCTTAAACTTGTTATAGAATTAAATGGCAGTTTCTTTCCATAAAGGCTTCAAATGAATTTTTCTGAGAGGAAAAGCAACAAGTTTCCAACTAAGAATGAAACTACTAGGTTCAGTTTTGCTTTCAAATTTTATAAATTCATGTGCATGTGAGCTTGTGTACAGTCTACCTATGAAACACTAGTCCTGGTGCTTCAAGGCCCTCCAGCCCTGGAGTTGTTCGTACCTGTGAAAAATCCATAGGGATGAAAGCAAAGCAGAACTGCGGCATCTTCAGTTTGCACCAGGTGTAAATGACAGGTGGAAGCTGCTGATGTTCGGGGTGTTTATGCTGCAACACAGACATTGTCAGTTGGCAATTATTGTCACAGGAAATCATCAAAGCAGGATATTCCCTATGGAAGCCAGTGAAACCGTGCCAGGCAGGCTCTCTGGGGCAGAGCCAGGGACTGACCCTCCAACACCCCGTCAGCTCTCACACCGTGAAGGAGCGCTGGGTGTCTCCAGATCATCCCATAGTTAATTCTTCTGAATCTTCCACATCATGCCATGCCTCACTGCTGCGTGCCCCCTACGCCTGGTGACACGCACTTTTTCACAGCAATAATTTAAATATTAAAACAGGTAAAATGTCTTTATCTTTGTATTGGCTCTGTTCCCTAAGCAGCATATGGGGATGTCACAGTTCAGGCAGCTCTGCTTTCCAAATTCCTCTAGGCTTAAAGTATAAAAAAGAAGAAAGGAATCACAGAGTTCAGGTCCACACCCCTGACCAAGCCCCATATCATGTATTCTGAAAGAAAAAGGGAAAAGAACAAGGAATCTGGAATATCTTTACAACCTTTATGAAAATTATTCTGCAATTGCACTGACACAGCAGACATCTGAACTTGGCTCTGTATCTGTATCTCTAAAGGGGTCTAGGACCACAATTTAAAAATCAATTTGCATATTTATTAACCTCAGCAAATAGATGTAAATGACCCTGAAAGATATTGCTCATGAGCTTTTCCGTTGGAGGCAAATATTGTACTGAGATCCTTTGATCTGGAAGGGTGGGGAGTGGACTGGAAGGGGCATGGAGGAGTATATTGTTAGGAAAAAATCCCTTTCACCATGTTTGCATGCTATGAAGACATGGTAAAAAAGCAAGACCGTACCCCAGCTCCCCCTTTGAGCACACCCCTTTTAATTATGATTATTTTGGAAGACAACTACCCAGCGATCTGCAGAAGGAACTCGCCTGAGAAAGCTTTCTCACGTTCACGTCTGGCTGCCTCTCTGTGTGAGCAGGGACAGTGGTCCCGGGAGAGGAGGCAGGCTGGAATGCAGCGTGGTGCTGGGGGCCCAAGCCCCGAATGGCCGGGGTCGCTGGGAGACCTTCGCCATCCAGGCCTCTGCTGCCTGCATAGCACACATACCCACACACAAGCTAGCGAGTCATATGCACTGCTTTTCCCCCCCCCCCGCTCCTCTCTGTTTGCAGCTGGTCTATTTGATCTCTCTGTGCCTGGGCTGTTTGCTGTTGTGAGTGTCTTGCCATGATCAAAACCGTATTATCTCGAGTGATGTTGTAGGGTTACATATTAGAAAAGGGCAGTGGAGTATGGCAGCAGGCAGCTACAATACTGGGCAAACAACAAAGGCACCAATAACCTCTCTCCAGTGTATGTTAACTGATTCGGTGAGAGGACTGGGTGTCACTTTGCTTGTGATGGGTACGGACTTTTTCAACAGCTGCTCCCTCTGCTGCTGTCGAGCTTGCGCAGTCATACATCTCTGGGTATCTCTGTATAAAGCAGAGATCAGAGAGGACTTGACTGCATCCATCTGTGTGACTCTTGTAGGTCTTGAGCAGCTTAGATGTTGCAATTCATCCTTCCAGCTTGTGACCGTGCTGGTCATATGCACCCACTGCTGCAGGGATGGGCACCAAGGAGCTCTGACTGGAAGATCAACAGACATTTGACTCTGTGAACTACATTCAGTGTTTTAGCAACTTTCTTCTCAGCTTTTGGGCTTTATTTGTTTGCTTTGTTGCTTTTGAGCTGTAAGGTTGCTGTGTGGTTGTCGGTGGTGTGGTGATAGCAACCCTCTGGGAGGCCATTAGCCAAGTAACCTGATGTGATCATGGCAAGCCATTTCCTTGTCCTGCTGGTCGTTGTCATGGACTGACGCATGAACAGCTCTCAGGTGAAGCGACACATCCAGACAACATACTATACCCTCTGCTTCTCACCCAGTTTCTGCATGCCGCAGCTTTGCTCTATGCTTTGCTTTCACTACACATTCCTCACAGCAAAAATTCCCAACCCTACCATCAGTACGCACCTGTATTTTTCCAGCAGTTTTCTTTGCGCCATTGGCTTTTACTCTGTTACCAGCTCTTTTTGCTGCAAGTACTGTTGCTCACTACCGTCTCACTTTTTTCTTCCTTTTTCTGTTCTACTCTCTTCTGCACCTCAGGACACGCTTACAGAAACAAATACCCTTCATGGAAGTTACGTTCGTGGTAAAGGATGACTAAACAACACCGAGACCTTAACTGCAGGGCTGAGGGACGTGTCCTACCTGGTGGATCTTTTGCAGTCACCTTGATGGTGCCGCTGCTTACTTGAACCTGTGAACTATGGCTGGCATGAAAACGAGCTTTGGGGAGCATGTAATGAGAACCAGCTAAGGGAGGAACTCTTAGCAGCCTTAAGTGGGATTTCTCTCTGATGCTGTGATTAGTGTCAGTTCCTGAAGCTCAAAATGCTTTTCCATCAGGTGGTGGGATGAGGGGAGAGCTGGAAGATCTGAGGACTCCTCAGAATTATCATTGGAGTTTGTAGTATTGAAGAGCAGAACTCACTGGGATGGCCAGTGGACGTATTCTGGGAAGTCATCAGTCAAGCCAGATAATTTTTGAGGGCAATAACATCCCAGGGTCTTGTCATAGCCTCACACCCCTCACCCTCATGACGTCTGAACCAAAGTTTGGAGGGGAAGTCTGCTAAGAGCATCAATGTTCAGAGGGCTCCTGTTACTAACATAGGGCTTTTTTAGAAAACTTAGTTCCCATCCAGGCTCATTCTTACACTAAAACTCACATGCTTATACTTTCATATTCATTGCTGACATTTCTGTGTATGCTATTTTGTTCTTCCTTGTCCAGTATTCTTTTTACCTATTGAAATTATAAACATTTTATAACTAAAAATACACATTTCTTTCCTTTTGTCAGATAATGGCACACATACTTTTGCTGATACATTGCTTGACGCTCTGCCAAACAAAACTGGTGAAAGGAAACATAATAGAAAATGAGTTTTGAGAGTCAGGGTAAGTGTTTGTTAAGCTTATTTTTATTATTATTATTGTGGGAAATAGTAGCTTAAGTTAACTTTTTGTGTGAGAATGTTTTAGCTGACTTTGAATGTAGTATAATTGGTTTACACGAGTCTGTTCAACATGTGGCGTCGCTTGTATGAATCATTTTTTACCGGTGGCTAATGTGAAGAAAACTGGCTGTTGTAAGCAAATGACGTGTATTGCTGAATTTTAAAACTTCCCAGCAAAGCACCACTTAAAATCTGTCAGAACATATATGGACATAGCTGTACAATTCATAACCTCTCTGAGCATGTAGGAGACTAGCTTTTCCAGTTGACCTTTAGTGTCACAACCGTGAAACAAACTGATGTCTCTTTTCCTTATTTACTCTTGGACTTTTCATGGTGCTCGTTACTGCGAGGCCTGAGTCCTCTGAGGAGGCAGTGGCCGTATCCTCAGAATACCTCCATGAGGTGGATGTTGCTATCCTCCTTCCTAGCCCGTTACTCCCTGCAGAGGTGAGGGGCAGCTACGCTGCTGTCAGATGAGATGCCTTCAAGTACATCTGGGATAGCAGAGGGAGAATCAAGACCAGAGTGGTTGTGGAAGATCTGCATGATCTGTTGGGATTGATGAACTACTGTGGTAGGGATTCGCAAAACCTGGTCTAGGCAAGTTGCTTTCCCAACACGGTACAACATGCAGAGAACCTACAATGTTTACTTTGATCTCCAAAGAGAAGAGAGCTGAATGGGTCCAGCAGGACCACAGCACTCACCTGCACCAGGAGATGCATCTGGGCTCCTCTGATTTTGGACAAGCTCTGCACCTTATGGGCTGCGTGGGGTGGGTGCCAGAACACAGACATCCTGAAATCTCTCCAGATACTCTTCTTTCCTAATAACCACCAATGGTACTGGCAATGACCAAAACTTTATCTTACGCTCTGGCACACAAAAGGCCCTGAAAACAGTTATAAAACCACAGTTTAACAGCTTGCTCAGCCAAGTACCCAGTTCAGCACTACATTACTCCTGATGAAGTCAGCCTGAGACAACTGTATGGTTTGCTGGGTGAGTTTTTGAAAAGTAAACTGCAAGCCACGAAGTATACACAGACAACAGCTCTAGAGCTTGAAGACCAACCAGCATGGTGGTTACTCATCAAATCCTGTGTGGCTTGAAGGTAGTGACAACTGTAATTTCTTTCTCTTCAGGGTGTTTGGAAATAAAAGCTAAGAAGCCAGATACATAACTAACAAACATACTGCAGGAGTGTGTAAAACAGGTTATCTGTCAACAGACGCATCCAGTCATCTGTCGTCAGACATGTCTAGAAGATTTGTCTTAGGTTTTGGCACATTTGTTATTTACTCTTTGTGCTGTTTAATAACTGGCTGTATATATTACAATGGGAACCAGTTCTCACTCCACGTTTGGTTAACACAAGATATAAGTAACTAAGTTTTAGATGAATGACACTAAGAAACCTGCAGAGACAGCATACTGCAGTGCTTGACTTTTGACTTAATCCTTGAATTCCTCTGGCCATTCGAGGACCAGAGCAACTTCATTTTAGTCAACCATTTTAATACTACCTCTGTTTCTCCTCCGTCTTTCTCACTTCACAAATAAAACTGAGAGCACTACAGTAACATCAGCATTACAGGAGCTAATACATGCAGGTTTAAAAAATAAACAAAAGAAAACCAGCGAGACTGCTTATCTCCTTTTGGGTGATTCCTGGTACGATAGTCCTGCTCTAAGAGTACATTTCTCACAGGGTCTACTTTTGTTTCTGCAGATGGAAGAAGGAACAGGATTCAACTCTAAGTCATTTTGTTCAATGAAGCCCCACGGTCTCCTAGCTCTCAGAAATGAACATTTCTTTTAAGATTTTTCTTCCATTTCAAAATATGATTAAATCTGGACCAAGAGAACATACAGAATCTACACTGTTAATGTGCTCTGCAGGTAGAGATCCCCAGGAAATAAGCCTACATACTTACCTTGCTTAGGACTGCTTTTTGTTTTTAAGATGTGGAGTGAGTTAAATACAGTCTTAAAGATTGCCTTGAGAAGAAAACAGTCTTAAGCTAGGCAGAAAACAACATAATCAAGACTTTGGTATTCTTAACAGTTTCCCAGGACTCTTCCATCATTCCCTCCATCGGTGGATTGGAAGCCACTTGGAACGAAGCCAAGTCTTCTTCCTGAATACGTATGTCCCGCAGAAGTTGAGTGTAATAGCGTGCTCATTTAAAACCTGTTAGCTGTCACACGCAGGCAGAACGTGTCCCACAGCTCCAACACTTTCACTTTGCCACTGCCCCACTGGAATAATGGGTAAATTGCTGTGTGAAAGACACTGAGCTAAACTTTATTCTCACTCATTTCCATGTAACTTCCTGAGAAAATGAAAGAAGCTGAACCTACAGAAAGTCTGATCCCTAGCAGAGATACTGTTTTTATGCTCAGAGCACACCAGTCCAGAATGATTATTTTGATATGAATCTCCATGTACATTACTATTGATGTTGATGGGAATGGAGGATATGCACGTGAGCTGTTGGAATCAGGACAGCGGGATGGGAATGATACATAACGAAGGGAAAACTCCCTGCGCAGGGAATTCAGACAGTGCTGTGCAGTCACTGCTGTGCTATTTGCCACGTGCTATATACAGTCACAAAATATTCCACTCAGAGACATGGCCAGAAAAAGCCCTGCAAACCCCAAAGTCTTACAGTCTTATAATAACTACCGAAGCACGCCCTCCGCCACAAAAGCAGCACAGCAGAGCTCCTGTTGATCCGCATGGACTAGCTGCATGCAATTTATTCCGCTATGTGAAGAACCAGGCAAAATCATAGGGGCTGGTTTCAGTACATCCATGGCCATTTAGCACTGCACTGGAGCTGCGAAACAAACATTTTTGGCTACCCTAATGAAAGTGCGTAATGAGGTATTATAAAATTATCTGGAGTTTTCAGAAGATCCATTTATTTCAGGGGACAAAAACCTAAATTTGGGTAGTGATGTTTGGGTGAAAAAGGATTCTTTCATTAAAAAAAATCCTTTCAAAATTGATCTGTCTTCTTCTCCCTGCTCCTTCCACCTTTCAATTTGTAAATTTATGTTCCCAAGAGTTGCTGGACCAGCATACTAGGAAGCTATTTGTCACTTGAAGTTCAAATGCAGGAACTCAGAAAAAATAAAAAGCACTGGAGTCTTCATGAGTGCTTCTTGGAGTGGAAGATAAAGTAATACATTGATGATACAATAGTCATCATTGTGACATGCCATTCCTATCGTCTACAACACGGTACAAATTATTATCATCCCCGTTATTATTTTTCTGAAAAAATTCAGTCTAAATCTTCAGTTACAATCAAGCAACAAACAGGACAGAGCAGCAAACATAATAAGCTGCTGACTGACTTATCTTCCAAAATGCCCAGGCAACTGCTAGTTTTCAACAGTGTTTCTGCATGCTGTGGGGTCATTTTCATTTAGTCTTTCTTGGCCAACACCAGCACAGCGACCTGGATGAACGGCACCTATCTGTCTGTGCGTTGGTTTTAAGAAGGGGACGGGACAGGCCATTGCTCTTCCCACATAAAATGAGTGGCTGCAGAAGGAGGGAAGCTGAAGCTGGTCAAGACATTATGCCACAACTAGAGCACCATGTCAAACCAGAGCCACCCTTGGAGAGATCAGACCAATTCTGAAGACCCTGTCAACCGAGGGAGCCCAGGGAAGGTGGACGTTTGTTGGTGCTGACTCTACCTTACACTGGAGGGGGAAATGGAAAGCTTAGCCTAGTGCTGGATTGTGACCCCAGTAAAATCCCACTGGCCGGGGACTGGAAGGTAGCAGAGGGAGCAAGAGCCAGAGAGACCTCAAAGCTACCCTGCTTGTTTGCCTGGAAGTCCTCACTGAACTTCTGCCAAAATGATTTAATAATTTTATTTTTGGTGATAGTGACACTTTTCACTCTCAGTATTTGAAGGAGCAAGCAGTATCATCCATAACAAACATTTTCTAGTTTGGGATGTGTTACACCTGCAGTGAGATCTCTTTCCCTTTCCCTCTAAAACTCCCCTGCTCTTTCTCACACTGCCTGAGGAAGGAGTTTACGTGGGGCACTGCTGGGGAGCTGGGAGTCCAAAGGAGAGGAGGAAGGAGAATTGTGCTGACAGATGGTGTTCCACCTGAGATTTTTGCAGAGCTTAGAAAGTTTCTCCCCCCTCTTTCCCTCCGTTACCACAGCAGTTTGTCTAAATTGCAGCAGGAAACCTATGAAGTGTAAATAAAAAAGCTACCCCAAAACTCCCTCCTGTAGCAGCTTTGCTGCCAGTGCAATCATAATTCAGAATCATGGGAAGAAAACTTGTACACCATTGTAGTTTATTATTTAACAGTGGCAAACTATCTTTATTTGTTACCAAGCCTGAGGGGTTGTTTGCAACCCATTCCTGTGCTTCGTGGTGCTTTCAACTCAACATGAACACAGGCTGCAGAGTTAGCTCCCAAACATATTGGATCATGAGTTGATAATGTTGGTGAAGTGGCTTCGGGAACTCTTCCCTTTTGGGGCTGCAGCAGTTTGTACCCAACGTCCTGCTGTGGTACTACTCCTGCTCCTTCAGGGACTTCACTTCCATCGCCAGCATCATACTCATTTATGACAAAGTTGCATATTACTATACATTATTTAAGCTTCACGATTAGTGGTAAGGGAAAGACATTTCTGTTAGCTACAGAGGGGAACACAGAGAATGTCTTTGCTCATGGACCAACCCTATACTGCTGGAGGAGCTGCAATACCTCAGCAGAGAGCTTATAAGAAATTAGTCAGACATGTTTAAACAGCAATTTGGAATCACCAAATACTATCTCTTTGTTGTTATAGCATAAATATAATTATTGTTATTTTTACTAGTAGCAATAGTTACTATTACTGGTTATTATTAGTCATAATTTTTACTGTGTACCACTTAGGAATTCCCTTAGTAGACCAGAGTGCCATTGCAATATGCGCTGTAACGCTGTTACCATGACAGTTTTTCTCTGTTTGCTGGTGTGTTTTGGCTAGAGAGCCAGCTGTTGACTAGCTGCGCTCCAAGTTGCTGAGCAATAAATCCCAAACCAAATTCATGACCAGATTTCTGCTCCAAGTCTCAATCTCGTGAGCTGCCATGTAGGCTGCTTCGCAATTCCACCTGACTTCATCAAGTCACTCTGCAAAAACACCACGCTGTCACTGAAGCAAGTGGCTCCTAAGCCAAACTTATGAAAATATACATTGCATACTCATTTGTACAGGTAAGCCTAGGAGATGCTGCTGGTGAGATTGACAATGCAGAAAGTATTTGTGAAAGTCTCTGGGGAAACAAGGGAAGAGGAAAAGCTTTTGGAGGCATGTTATACTAAGGAAAAAGGCATTTAACTAAGCAGGATAAGACACACTTTGTGAAATGCCAGTGGTTTCTTATAGATGAGATTTCCCTCATGGATTGTCAGTCTTTAGAGGTCCACAAACTACTGGCCTGGCTTTTGCCTTAATCTTGAACATACTAATGTTGTTAATTCTTCCAAGACGGCTTGAAGTCATTTGACTTTTTTTTTCCTTCTTGTAACAGTTGTGGAGTTGGTCACCATGCATAGAGAACAAATTTCACCACGGTGTTCGCTCACAGTGATGTTGCCTTTAAGATTTTCATAGCCTTCTGCACAGAGGCACAGGCCATGCACTGAGCAGAAAGTGCATCAGAAGTGTGTGAGGAGTCTCAGGTGTTTACAAAGACCCCAGTGATTCGGCTGCCCCAGGACTACTGGGGTGATGTAACCCTGTTGTCACCAGGGCTACAAGTCATTAGAATCGAGGGCTGTTAGCTAAAACCACTGTATGTGAATTAATGGTCCCAAACTATCACCGAGAGTTGAAATCCTTATCACAAAAGCACTATGGCTGTGATTTGCATCTCTCCAATTTGTGGGTTTGGTAACGTTTCCATCTGTCATTATCAGTAATCTCTCTCTGTAATCTTCCTGCTACCTCTGTGTCACCAAAAGCCCCACTATAGGTGTTGTGTTTTCTAATGGTCCGCTTAGCACGTTCAGAAGTCTTCCACGGTCGTGCTATTGTTTGATTATGTCTTTTAGGGTTAAGATCTGATCAGTGTATGTACACCCTCTTCTGAAGCTAAACTGACTTTCCTTAAGCCTACTATTCAGCTGTGCCTGCTTTCTTGTTCACAGGCACTCAAGCAAATGTATTCTCAAACACAGCAAACAGGCTAATGCCTCTTGAGTTTTATATTCCTTCCTGCCACCTCCTTTTCTCTTTTCTTCAGCTTGCTGTAATCACATCTGAATACCAGGGACAAGTCCTTCCGCAGCTTTGAAAAGCACTGGGAATACCTGATGCTGTCCCATGGGTGACACCTTTGTTGTCAGCGCAGCCAGGAGGATGTGATGCTTTGGGACGGCTGTCCGTGTGTCACACCAAGGATCCAAGGAGCAATGACACCTGTGGGACCACTGTGCTCTCCTTGATGGCTATCAGTCTTGATCCTTGCAGCTGTGCTTAGCACCCGTGTTGATCAATCTTTAAGATGTCCCAGCATAGATTACGAATGCTCTTTTCAGGAGTTTTCCACTTTCCCTTCTGGTTTCTTGCCTAAAGTGCTTAGTTTTCCTGTCTCCCCCTTCAATAAGATAAACTTTTGAATGACGAGGCATTGTGACACGTTCCTGCCTGTGTGGAGATGTGTGAGCTTGTGACCTACTGTCAAAGCACAGCTGCAGATATGTGTCTCTGAAAGGATCTATTTAGAAACATCGATGAATTAAAAGTACACCTGGAACTTGGTGTTAAGTCCTAATTTTACACATATTCAGCATTTATTCAAGCTAATCACAAAATTGGTCTGTCTCTTCACACTAAGCTCTTATCATGGAATGGTTTGGGTTGGAAGGGACATTAAATGACCATCTGGTTCCAACCTCCCTGCCATGGGCAGGGACACCCTGCACTAGACCAGGTTGCCCAAAGCTCCTACCAACCTGGCCTTGAACACTGCCAGGGATGGGACACCCACAGCTTCTCTGGGCAACCTGTGCCAGTGCCTCACCACCCTTATCATAAGAAATTCCTTCCTAATATCTAATCTAGAACTCCTCTCTTTTAGTTTAAACCCATTACCCCTTGTCCTGTCACTACACTTTCTGATAAACAGCCCCTTGCCAGCTTTCCTATAGGCTTCTTTTGGTACTGGAAGGTGCTGTAAGGTCTCTTTGGAGCCTTCTCTTCTCTAGGCTGAACAAGACCAGCTCCCTCAGCCTGTCCTCATAGCTGAGGTGCTCCAGCTTTCTGATCATCTTTGTGGTCTCCTCTGGACTTACTCTGACAGGACCATGTCTGTCTTGTACTAGGGACCCCAGAGCTGGACACAGCACTCCAGGTGGGGTCTCACAAGAGCAGAGTAGAGGAGCAGAATCACCTCCCTTGACCTGCTGGTCATGCTTCTTTTGATGCAGCTCAGGACGCGGTTGGCTTTCTGGGCTGCAAGCACACACTGACGGCTCATGTTGAGCTTTTCATCAACCAGTACCCTGCAAGTCCTTCTCCTCTGGACTGCTCTTCATCCATTCTCTGTCTAGCCTGTAGGTGTGCTTGAGATTGCACTGGTCCATGTGCAGGACCTTGCACTTGGTCTTGTTGAACTACATGCAGTTTGCATGGGTCCACCTCTCAAGCCTGTCAAGGTCCCTTTAGACGGCATCCCTTCCCTCCAGCATGTCGACCGTGCCACACAGCTTGGTGTCGTTGACAAACTTGCTGAGGGTTCACTGGATTCCACTGTTCATGTTGCTGACAAAGATGTTAAACAGTACCGGTCCCAGTACCAGCCCCTGAGGAACGCCACCTGTCATTTGTCTCCACTTGGACATTGACTGCGACCACCCAGCCAATTCTTTATCCACCAAGTGGCCCATCACCAAATCCATGTCTCTCCAATTTAGAGACAAGAATATCATGCAGGACAGTGTTAAGGGAACTTTTGTCCTTGATCAGAGTTTATCTGATTAAATACTGGTAAAGGTGTACCATGATACAGACAGGCAAAACACTGTGTTTAAAAGGTGATGAGCATTCAGACTTACATTTTGTGATCAAATGGAGACAGCAAGCCCTAGCTTCCTCCCTTGGGCAGTTTGGTGGTAGCTTTCTAAGAAGGCTCTCCATTGCTGGCAAAAGGTTCTCAAAACTTACAGGTGTAGTGGCCAATCTCCAGACAGAGGCTGAAACTAAACTAGGTCTTCTTGGAACAAATGTCCAGTCACTTCTTGCCAAATATGCCAGCATTACTGGTACTATGAGAAAAAGATAATGAGGAAAAAAAATATTGTTTTATTAATTCTCTTATATTTCTGTATTGTTCAAATTCTGCAGACATCATGGTATGAGGCAGCACACAAATATGCAGTGTAAGACACTGACCTAAACAGCTCAGTAGTTTGGGTAATGCTGATGTAAAATAGCCATACTGCACATTTATAACATAAAGAAGTGCCACTCATGATAAAAGTAAAACCCATTACAAATAAAAAATCCAAAATTTATTTACGCCTGTCAAAATAGTCACAATAGTGTTTGTTCCTTGGCATGTTAGTGATCAAATCCATATTTGATTAATTAAATAAAATTAAATTTTAAAAAATTATTTCGCTAAGTGATTGATATCATGCATGGTAAAAATACCTCAGGGTCATGAGGAAAATCTGTGACGTTTCATTTCTGCTAGAAATCAGTGCCATGATTAGGGCTCCCAGCTCAGGTTCCAGGGAGACATCTTTCTTCCATTGCATTTTTCTTTGTTTCTTCTCTGCCAACTCTTATAAAACAAGATACCACAGGATTTAATTCTAAAAATCTAATATTACTGCCTTGTGGTGAACTGAATACTACAGATTCCTTCTTGATAATACTGTCTCATGGGATTCCTGTGTGGTAACAGAATCTCCTGGGATTCCTGCCTGGTAACCATATCTTGCTGGACTTTGGTAGTATTTCTCCCATTGGATAACCCCAGCCCCACCAAATAAGCAGCCATAAACCTTACGCTCTCAGTATTTTACATGACATTATTTTACTAATGTCAGATCCTGCACTGTTTAAATCAGTGGAGGATTTTTTCCCCACTGGTTTTCACCAAAGTAGAAACCAGGCTCCAAGAGAAGAGAATATTATGGAATATTTTATTTGTTTGATAAGAATAACATTAAGCAATCCTTTTAAAGCGGCAACAATAGAAATATTTCATGGGTGGTTATCTACATACTGTTATTCAACTCCTGCAGGACCTGCACTTAGTCTTTACTCACACACAGACTAGAAAGTCTTTTGTTGTTCTGAAGGTGAGATGTTTTAACAGTTCTTCCTCTTTGTGACAGTGAGAGAAATCACAGCTAAACATTTTCAAAAGGAACATGCCAAACAGTTCTTGAGAGAAGTTTGCAGTGAACGCCTCTGCTGCAGCTATAGATCAGCAACAAACCAATAGCCATAAATTACCCATTTTTCTGTTTGATTTTATTACACCCAAAAGGCTCACTAAAATATCGGGACCCCACGGCAGCAGATACTGCACCCTTAAATAACAGAAGGCAGTCCAGCCTTTCTGTTCTTAGCCACTCTCTTTACCCAGTTGTTCATAGCAGGTTGTCAGGAGATAAAATTATTCCAAAGAGTCCATGAACACGCAGAATTTTGTTTTGAAAGTCCTGCCCAGTATCTCCAGACACTTTTTCAGCTTCTCCCAAGATGTGGGGTCACCCTCGGGAGCAGCACCTGCAGGGTAACTCCTGGACCTCACGGCTGCACATTTCATAGGATTCAGACCTGTTTCATCAATGTGTGAAGCTGAGAATGAGATTTCCAGGTTCAAAAGTTTTGGCTTGAGTTTTCCTTTGACTTATTTAGTGTTTCTCATGGCCCACTTTTGAGAAGATGATGGGATCTTTATTTTTGGGGGAAACACCTTGATGGCAGGACTGCTGCTGAGCCAAAAGCCAGCCTTGTGATTTCATAGTGCTGCCATATTGCCACCATACACCTCTTGGGCAACCCATCCCTAACAATGTAGGTCACATAAAAAAAGTGATGGGCCCCACGAAGAATTATTCAGTAAGATTTGCATCACTAAGCTCTAGACATACCAACAGACATCAGGGCAGGCCTTGACTACTGTCTTCCTGGCACAGGGTGGCTTTAGCAGAGCTCTGACTAGCTGAAGCTAGGTCCAAAACCAAACAAATCAAAAGTAGCTGAAACTAATTCCAGCTTCCATAAAGTTGGAAACCCAGACCCTACTAGGGCTTGAATCACAGTGAAGGCACCTGAAGAATATAAGGTTAGAGGTGAAAGAGGGTAAGCAGGGAATACCTTCTATTAAAGCACTGTATCTCCTGCTGAATGTTCGGACAAAAAAAAAAAAAAGACATATGCCATTTTTCCTTTTCACAGCTGTCTTTCCGTCTAAATATATCACACCTCCAGATCTTACGGCTGTTCTGAGGCCTTTTTTTGAATCCAGACCCTGCTTCAACACCAACTTTTCTTCGGTCTTGATCAAGTCATTAAACCTCATAGCTCTTGCTGACGTGATCTGTGGTAACAATCCTACTTCATGTTATTTTTGAGAGGATTGATAAAGTTTCTGAAGCATTTTTCTGAAAGTAAAAAAAAAAACATTTAAAAAATATGACTGACACACCTGATACCAGATCTGCCAAGACACCTTTATCCCTACACCACTGAATTTCCGTGGTGGTTAGCTGCCTGAAGTACCACTGAAATCAGCAGGCAGATAAGCCAGTGAGAGGCATTCAGAGGCTTTGGTCCTGGCTGGCACTTCGGTACCCTCTGCGACGACTGGAAGGGCTGTATGTTCTGGCTATTACTATAGGGGGATGATAAACAGGAATGGTGTCAGATTAGGGTCTGCATCTCTGCTCTGTTGCCTTTTAGGGTATGGCTTTCTGCTTGGACAATGAATTGAGAAAACCGTGTTGGAGACTTATGGAAATATGCACAGGCAGCCTGGACAACGAAAACAGGAAAAACAAAACACTTCTTACCAGGGGGGTTTGACAGCCTCTTAAGGGGTCACTCATGACTTTCTTGTGAGTCACCACCCCAAAAATACTGTAAGTGCTATTCGTTGAGCGGGGCTAGCAGAGCAAGCTGGAAACAATCTAGGGAACTCTCATCTTCAGGTCAGTGGGGGCTGGCGGCAGGGTCACTCTCTCCCTGGGAATGAGGGGCGAGACAAGAAAGAGCACGGCTTCGAAATTGCTCTTGTGCATGCTGTGGCTGGGGACTGGCACTGCAGAAAGGGAAGGGTGTATTTGCTGCCCACAGCAGAGCTGTGGATCCCCTTTGCAGCTCTAGCAAGAATTGGAATGCGCTTTTTCTTCCTTCCTTCCTTCCTTTCTTTTTTTTTTAATTTGTGCTTGAGGGATGATTATGGCTAGGAAAGGTTTACATAAAAATGGAACAAAAAGAAAAGGTGCAGACCTTGGGGGAGATGCATGAAAATTCCTGTCATCCCACCCTGGATCATCTTCTGCTTGGAAGGATCGGAGAGCAGCTTCGGTGTATATTCCGTTTATAGCCCACAGGACCTTCTTAGGGCCTGAAGCCCTCCTGCTATAAAAATAGGGGAGAATCCATAAAAGCAGCAGCATCTCATATATAGCACAAATCTTTTCTTACAAGATAGGCAAGAAGCTAAATGCCTTAATTAGAAGTTCACCAAGTTATTTTTTGTATGTTGCAGCTAACGCCACAGAACATGGACTCCTGATTGAATACCGAGGCAGTAAATCAATGGAGTCTTTGCTACCGTTCATGAAATGCTCCAGCTGTGCTCCTAAGGATTATAATGTCAACAGAACTCTTGATTTGAATCACAGCCTTGCCTTCACTCAGGGGCCGTATATTAGTCTTGAAAAGCAGACAGAGTTTCATCGCTCAAAGGAAAAAAAAAGGGAAGAAAAAAAAAAGAGAATCACTGAGCTGAAAATAAGACGGTGATGTAGGGAAGGAACACTGCAATGCATGGCAAGTTTCAGCAAAAACCTCTAGAAATTTGGACGTTAAGATACTTCTCCATGTTTGTTTAGTATAAATTTCATAAGTCTCATTTATTTTTTCCTAGTAAGTGTAGACAGTGCTTAGATACCCGATTAAGTGCTCAGCTGGTGTGACTCCTCACAGCTCCACCAAAGCCAGTACAGCAATCCCGACCCACTTCAGCCAAGGATCTGGTCCTTACTCAAAGTATGATATAAATCAGGAATCCCAGGAAGCAAGACATGGATCATTTTAGACACAGGTAAATTTGTCTAGAGGACAAATACGTTCCTGACTATCACTTGTGGTTATGCCTCTACTTTAGAGCATGAACAAATCAATGAAGACTAGACTGTATTCCATCAAGCTGGATTCCTGAAAGCTGTGTAAAAGGTGTAGTTTTGCCTTAGCAACACACTTGAAGTTTCCCAGGAATCTTTTGACATTTAGCAGGTGTTTCTTGCAATGATTGTAATAAATCTTAACAAGTCACATGCAATCAGGCAAAAAAAAAAAAAAAAGAAAAGGCTGAAGACTTTCCTAATAATGACCTTGAAGTTGTTGATGAGGTCACAGTGGTAGTGTCATACTGCAGTTTGCACATGTTCTTGCTTTTTTATTCCTGTAGGAATTGGAGGAATCAGTTGCTGCCAAAGTACACATGACACAAACTAGAATCTTGATTATCCAAAGCCCAGTCATAGTCTCTGTTTCCTATAATACAGTTCTATCCCTGGTATTTATTGCTTACACTGAAAAGTATCTCAGTTATTCAAAACCTTGGGTGCTCAAATTCAGTAATTGGAACTATTAAATCAATTTGCAATTAATTCAGCTGGCCCAAGACCATTTACCCTCTCATAATTGTACTGAAGCCATGTAGATGTTTGCACAAAACTATTCAAAAAGCGAAAGACCTAACTTTGCTTTTAATACTTTTGCTGAAAGCAAGGAGGAGGAAGAGATCTCACAGAGTCCTAATATTCCTGAAACTTTGGGCATGTTTATATCTTTGCAGGAGCAAGAAAACTGGTCATCCTTCCTCTCTGAAATGTAGAATTAATTGAAAATCCTGCTTTTCACGAGCACCAAGGTTGAACAGTATCTCAATTACAACAAGGTTGAAGAGTTGAGCCAAGTTCCTGAAATGTAATACTAATTTCTACTGCACTGACTCTTGCAAAGTCACGATACCCAGTGAGGATGATAGCAGCCTCTTTCCTGGATTGGCTTTTTGTTTATTTTGCTTCCCCACCATTAGATGTGAAGCCTGTGCCAAGCTGCACCAGCAGCTCACGCTCCCTCTACCATCCACAGGACTGTACCTGGACCTCCTGCCCATGGCTGCCATGATGGGCGAGTGATCGGTATCAGACACTCCAACAGCCTTTGTGCACAAATCTCATCTCGTTTTTTCTGTGAATAACAGGAACTTCTCTTCTGAGGGGTTCTCCAAGTACAGATACACACATGCCACCCGAGGTGAATGCACAGTTTTACACCTTTAAATGTATTCCTGGCTTGCCATCACTGACAGCCTAGCCAAACTAGACTAGACAGTATGAATGTTCGTTTCAGAAATACATGAACTTGAAGTATCAGATTTGCAAGTAAATTATATCATTGGTGTGAAAATAGCCATTGTGTCTCAGATAAAGTGCTTTATTCCTGGAAGGGTGTGCAGGATAAAAACTCACAGGCCTTCACCTGGTAGGGTTCACCAGGGCAGTTTTCTAAACCGATTCTGTTTCTTCTTTCCACTGCCTCTGCTTCTCCTCTTCATTTTTGTCTATCTCATGGAGGGAGAAGCAGCACCACAAAAGCTGTCCAAGGTGTAAAAGTGTTTTTCTTATCTCACTGCATTTTAATCTGCCCATGTCTCCTTTCTGATTCTGCTTTATCAAGGTTGCATGGCAAAGAGACACAAAGTGTCCTTCAGTCTTTCCATAGCTTTTTGACCAAATGCTTCACTACCTAATAAATAAATAAATAAATAAATAAAAAATTCTTCCTTTGTTTGATGATACATGCTCTTTACATGGGCCGTAACCTAGATTTGCTCCAAAACTTACCAGAAAGCAAACTCTTGCCTGCCTTTCTGATCCACCTCCAAAATCGGAATCTTATTCCGATAGTCAAACACCAGAATATTTCACACAGAGACTTTATAAATTGTATTATTTTATAAGGGTTTATTTGTTTCATAAGAATCTTATTGTTTCATAAATTTAGAGTTTTTCATCTCACTGTAGATATTCTGGGAAATCTATACAAAAATGTATCAGTACAGGTAAGATTTTTCTTTTTTAAATTTAAGTTTTCTGTGGAACAGTAGTTGGATGGAACATTTGGCTTGTATTATGAGACAGCACGTTGCAAAAATTATAAGCTTTTTAAAATGAGTTTTTGTATCAGAAGAGTTTCTTATCTTTTGTTCTTGGCAGGGAAGTCAACACTTGTTAGAACTCAAACCAAAAAGCAGTATTTAGTTTACATTAAAATAATCTTGCCTTGTATTGAGCTATGAGTCAGGAGTTCATCCTCATCCTTGAGGGACAGATGTTACAAGAAAGCAAGGTTGGGTTCCTTCCTCTTTTCCCAACAGGAGGCATTCAGCTTGCTACCAAACCCGATAAAACTAGCTCCTTAGTGTCTTGCTCCAAAAGATCTCTGCATAGCCACAAACCCAAATAGTCACAAAACAAATCTAGGCCCTGAGTTCAAGCACCATTACCACCCTTTCCAGCAGCTAAAACCTTATTTACAGGCTTTAGAATCAACTGAGCTATAGAACTTGTTGCAGCCCCTCAGAGACACCACAAGCAGAGGTGGCTACAACTTTTATGGAGATTAACAAAGAATTGTTGATTCTGGCCAGAGGATGGCCAACAGCTGCCTTCCTTGGGCACAGATGTAGGGAATTAATTAACCCCTGCCCCCTTCTCCCAGGCTCTAAGAGAGGGGTGCTGGAGCACCAGGGCTTTCTTCTGGCTCAGGGGGTTCTTTCTGTAGGATTGTAGAGGGGCTTATTCTAAGGTGGGATCACTAGGCTGCTTGTGTGCTTTCAAGCTGTCTGGGAGGAGGCTGTTCTTACTTTATCTGTAGAAGTATTCCATCTGTGTAGAGCACAGGAGAGAAAAAGTCAAGAAGGCTTTGTCTTCTCTAAAAATGTGTAGAGGAGTATTGAACCAGAAGAAAAAACATGGGCCCACAGGAAGTGAAGTTGCAGGGGAGAAGGCTTTGGTACAGGTTTTTAGTAAAGCTGGGAAAATGCTTAGGGAAGTAGACTGCAGAAAGGGATGATATACAACAAAAGAGTGAATTTGATCTGTGCAATACAGGTATAAGAGGAAACTTAATATTGCATTGAGCTCTCTAAGAGAAAGCAAACAACATGTGGGATCATCTTGCTCCATTTAGATTAGGAGATTTAGGATGTTTAAAAAAAAAAGAAAAGAAGGAAAAAATTCTGTGATTTATCATCCTGGTCCCCCTCTGGGAAGACCTTTAAGCATTTCAATTTCCTACAGTTATTTTCCAATGCATTTGCAGTAAAGCACTGGAAATGCAATGTGCTCTTCATTCAGAACTGGGGAAAGAAAGGGTTAATCTGATCCTGAGGGTTTTCTTTCCATATGCACTACTGAATATGGCTAACAGATCCTCGGAGCAGACAGACTATGGGACACAAATAAACTCAGTTTCTGCTGCTGTAGTTTTAGACCCGTGTTGCCATGAAAAAATGTCTAAGGATTTAAGAATAATTTTCAGTTGGTTTCATGGTCTGAGCAACACATGCCTGTGGGACTCCAGTGTCTGCAGTGTAAACCAAGCGGGTACGATCATACTATAGCTATGCTGTGCCGAGTAATGTGTGTCACCTATCTTCTAGTGCCACTGTCTCGGAGGCTACCAGCAGACTTCTTTCAGACTAGTTAATTTCTGGCTTCATAAAGTAACATTTGTGTGACTTTTCCTAGTAGAAAAATGGAGCCTTAGAGTCCTATTTATTGCAGTATCTAAAGACATTGAATTCTGGTCATACTTCATGAATGACTTCATTTCTCCCTCCAAAATCCACACAAGGAATAATTTCAGAAGATAAAAGGAATACTTTCAGGAAGGAATACATAAAAACTGATTTAAGATCTATTATTATCTTTTGTGGCTGGTCATCACATATGATGTATTATCGGGTGGTATAATCAACCTTCCAGAAAAGGTTATTTGCAAATGAAAAAGACATTACGTTCAGAAACATCTTAGTGTGAGATCTCATGATGTTTTGACACCATCAGACTTAGTTTTCTTTGCTCCAGGATGAAAATTTACAAAATCAGGCAGTCAGTGCCAGAGATATTTCCAAGTCAGTAGAGCTGCATGTCCCACCAGGGCTGGATCCTTCATGTGCTCTGCAGCCAGGTCCAGTGCACCGTGCTTCTTACCTACTTTTCAATTAGCGTCAGGACATCTCTAAATTCTCCTCACAGACAAATCACCTTTCCTCAAATCCAGGCATATCAGACTGCGATAGAGACGCTATAGCATTTAGGATTGTTACTGTAGGAAAGGGTAGCATTTTCTTTAATATATAAATTGAAGACCACGAGCTTGTTTGTGTGGTCAGAAAGGAGATGTTCCCTGAGTTTCAGTAAGGCTTCTCTTCTGCTATGCAATGGTGGCATCTAAACTATTGCAGAACTAAAACGGGACAGAGTTCTCTTTAACCGTCTAAATCCGGAGGTGGCCCGAGAACGCTAACAAAGGAGGACAGTTACCATCAACTGTTCTTTAATTATAGATCTGCTTGTTCACCTTCCCAAATCCTTCAAACCTTCCGAAAGGAAACAGGAGACATTTGAACTTCAGCACCACTGCAAACTTCAAAGGCACTGTTTGCAATAGCTTAAAAAATAATCAATCAGTTCAATATATTTTGTCCCTATGCAAAGCATTTTACCACTTAAAAACCAAGAACGAAGGACACAAATCTTCTTTAACAGAAGAGGAAGCAGATACATGAACTAAAGAAACTGGTACCTTATCCAGCCTATTCACTTTTGTTATGTTCTTTAGTTCTCACAAGGGTACAAGTTTCCCAGATTTCTCTAGGGATTTATACATATTCTTTCTCTCTCCTTCTGCTTTGCTAATACATGTTGCTGAAATAAACCTTCTCAACACCATGGTTATGGGCAGTGATCTTATCTGAGGAATGGTACATGCAAAAAGGAAGGCACTTTTCGCTTACAAATAAATAAATATCTTATTTAAATGTGCCCTGACTTGTTTACTGCACACATTTACGAATGGCTCAAGTTACTCCAAAATCTTGTTTAAGCTTTCACGGTGTTGTAACATCGGGTGGAAAATGATTCAAGTCGACTGAGAGTAACAGAGTAAGTCCCACCACCTGTGGTGGGAACTGGGCTGTGCTGGTGTCAAACCAGGCAATTATAGCTGAAAAGCTGAACTTAGTGGTATGAATTGGTCCAAATCACACCAGCAGAGTGGATTCTTTGGTGTACGTTCTGCCCAAGAGCTTCCCTGAAGATAGTAACAGCAATGAAATTTGGCCTCAAATTGGAGAAAAATGTGTCAAATTCAAGCAAAACTTTTTACACCTTGTTACTTATGTGTCTGCTTTTATTCACGTAATATTTTTCAGGTCTCTTGTTTTTATTCTAGAAGCTGGTCACTTCTTTTTGCTGTCATTCAAATGATCCCTGCTCTGTGACTTACCTCCCCACAGAAAAAATGGAGACTATTGAGACTGTCAGCAACTGCAGCTGTATTCCATGTTGTGACGCAGGAGGTTCATGTGTCTTTGCATCCTAGAATCAGGAAAACAAAGTGAAATATGGAGATGGACCCCATTTCACCACATCAGTACGCAGAACTGGGGCAAAGCCCAGGCTGGTCACCCATGTCCCACGCTTGGGCCACTGCAGGAAAGTCTGAAGCCCAAAGTCCAACGTCAGTCTTTTGCCTGTGAAGTTTGAAGGACTTGTTGTTCACTCATTTGTAAATCGTGTCAGACACAGCTTTCAGATATAGCTTATACTACGTAAATGCTAAATGGCTGATACCACAAAGAATATTCTAACGGATTTGAATTAGTGGGAGTTAAAGCATTTCATCCCACCATACACTTGGTTTCACTTGTTTGTTTTTTTCTTGGTGCATTTTCCTGGCAAAAGGTACTTCTTTTGTGATCATTCTTAATGCTATATTTATTACCAATAAAAATAGTTTGCATTCCAAAAGGAGAAAAAGAAGAGCTGTAAGGACGGTCCTTCTGTGCACAGATTACTGTTCTGATAATACAGATCACAGTGGTTCCTATCAAGACCTTTTTGGCAGAGAGGCATACTGATCTCCTTGCAAACATTGGGTTCTTAGAAAACAGTTCTGCACATAAATGATGTATAAATATTTGTCCTAACTGAACGCCTCTTTTTACAAGGTCTTCAGCACATCACTGGTAATTAGAATTGAAAAATTTCAGTTCTAGGAGTACAAAAATACGTAGAATCTTGTTTGCTTTGGGCTCAAAGATGTGTTTGCTGTGGGTGTATGGCAGTCAGTAATTTAATGATAACTACACTTAGAAAGATTTGGCTTAATTTGTTTTAATAAGCTTTTTTTTTGGAGAGGTTCATTGTAAACCACTCTCCCAGAGTGGTTTGAGACCAGAAAAAGGATTCCTCGTTTTTAATGCAATTGATTACATATTTTTCTGAGGAAAATTCCATATAAATATGCAATACATGTACACATACATATGAAGAATCTTTTGTTTTATAACAAATACAAATAAGCACCAAGATTCAAAGTTTTCACTGTCACCATTAACAGCTTTATTTTCTGAGGTTATTGTTTAGGTCTGAGAGGGAGATTCTGGACATCAATGCACAGTGGTGGCAGGGTGGTCAGGAGAAAGGTTTTTCGCTGTAACTCAAGGAGACTTTTCAATGGCATTGCTTTGTGATGTCTCACGCTGCCCTGCCTGGCTACAGCTTTAAATATATCTACTTGTCGGCTCCTCGGAGCTCATATTTACTGATGAGACTGTGAATCAAATAGTTGATGACGAATATCAGGATACTGTAACAGCTTTACCGTCTAGATTTTGTTCAGCCTGAACTGTTTTGGATGGAACAAAACCTTCTGAAAGCTTGGGGAGTAACTGCATCCTCCAGTCAGACAATTATAAGAAACTGTTAAGCCTTGTCGACTGAATAGTTGAACTAATACCAGCCCCATTCCAAAACCGGGTCCAAAGCAAAGGCACGTGTGATCAAAAGGATTTCTTTGCCTATTGTTTTGCAGAGGGTTGTACATCTGCGAAGAAAAGCAGAGAAGAAAGAGGAAACATCAGGAAGCAAAGCAGGAAATCCAAGAGCTCACAAAAGGACTCGAAACAGAGAGGTTTTGAGGCTAGGTACTGCTATTAAAAAGTATGAACAAAAAATCCCCTCTAGCCTTATTTCGTGCTTGTGGTGACTGAGGAAAACAGATGTTATACATTCTTTGTAATTAAATAAGGTTACCTTGAGAAACATCACCAATCTCTTCTAAATTATGAGCGTACAAGAGTGAACCAGTTTCCAAATACAAGCAGGGTGCACTGCTATTCTTCATGAAACAAATATCAGACCTATAGTGAGTGGGGAAACAGTCAGAAATATCACAAAATTACTAAAATGTAATCTCAGGATGGCAGAGTAAGGGCCATCAGAGAGAGGGAAAATTCATGCTGAGAAAATGGAGAAAAATATGTGAGTAAATTGGAAAACAGTCCTTACTTTGTAACATATTCAACTTGGGGTAGCTATTTATGCACAACTCTTGCTTTTTATGAGCAGACAACCAGAAAAGTACTAACATAATCACCAAAGACCAGAATATTTTACATGAAGTTTTTAACAGCTTGGAATGTAAGAGCTATCATGGGCTAAAGTAAGGATTAAAGGAATTAAAAATTTTAAAAAATCTGCTTCAGATATGAATCAAGAAATCACAGACCAGGCTGCATGTCTTCTGTCTGGAAGCAAGTGAATGAAATCTGTTTGTCAAAACCCCTTCTCTGCCTCATGCCCATGAAAGAAAAGCCCAGTTCAACTAATGTATGAGTGCCTGGGAAAGTAATACAATATTTGTATAATTTGTGCAATTTCTACAGAACAATATTTATTTTAAAATAAAAAGTGTAAAACTAGAAGGAAACAGTTCTATACAGTACTAGAAAAGGCACCAAGAGAAAGACTTTTATGATGGGAAGGAGGAGGAGATGATGAGAACATACTTTGAGCATCCAGGGAAGAGCTGGTGCAGGACAGCAAGCTGAAAGGGAGCAGTTGGAAGTACACACATCAGCTGCTCAATTTTTGTTTGTATCTGGCAATTGAATGACTATACTGAGTGTGCAACATGGGATTTTAAGGAAAAGAACAAATAGTTAGTACACCAGACTGTTAAAATGGGCTACAGAACAGCTAATCCAAAACTGAACAAGCAGCATGCTTCATTTCAGATAAAGTTTGTGAGCGGAAAGAAAACTGAGGGATTGGGACAGGGAACTGGGCTCTGAAATGCACAGCGGGAGGCTGAATATCCAAAGGTGAGGGCAAACAAATAACCAGTTTGGATTCAGTACAAATAATAACTGAATCACTGAATCACAGAAAGGTTGAGGTTGGATGGGACCTCTGGAGGACATCTGGTCCAACCCCCCTCCTCAAGCAGGGCCACCAAAAGCAAGTTCCCCAGGAACAGGCAATTAACATGTGGCGACTGTGCTCTCCTGGCTTCAGGATGAGAACAGCAGTAGTTTTGTGCTCTGGTAACTGACTTGCCACCCAAGATGGAAAGGGTTGAAGTCATGGTCTCAAGATCTGGCTTGTGCCCCAAAAGGAAACACGGTTACTGTGTATGAATGACTGGACCACACCCAGGGTGCATCTATACTGGCATTTGTTTCAAACCAGAAGGATGTTTCTGAGCAAGGTCTCCTGCTAGCTGGAGTTACATCAACATCTCCTGAGTGTGTGAAGGCGACACTCAACCCAAAAACCCTCTCAGAGTGCTTTACCTGCCAAAGGGCTTCCAGTCCATGGGGCCAGACTGGAACTCATCTAAAGTAATCCTCCCACCCACTCCCAAAATACACAGTGTGGACAAGGGGTACGTGGCACCAAAGGTTTTGCTCTGTAGATCTGTTCCTGTGGGTCTGCACTACTGTATGTTTAAAGAAAGGTTGGATCTGGTACTGAAGGACATGGTTTAGTGGGTAATAGGTGGTGGGGGGACGGTTGGACTAGATGATTCTTGAGGTCTCTTCCAACCTTAATGATTCTATGATTCTATACTTGCTAATACAGATGTAACCACAGAATGCTGATGGTGGTCCTGAAATAGACTTTGAATCACAAAACAGTTGAAAATTGACCTGATATATAACCAGAAAACTGCAGCAGATGAGCTCTTCACGTGGCCTGGCTTTCCAAAATAACCCTTTCTACGATCTCTGTTTTGTGACTAATTTAAGGATGTCAGTGAACTGCTGAAGTACATGAAGTTTGCAGAAACACTACACTCCAAAATGGGTAAAGTAACTCAAATTGACTGCCTCTTGTAAGGTATCCTCTAAGGTTCTGGTTCAAATAAATAAAATGGGATATAGAATACAACTGGGATAATTATAGTGAATAGGATTTCAGCCTGTCAGTGTCTGGGAACTGCGGAATTCAAGGTTGCTAAAAGAATATTAAGTAGTGAATGTCTGTAATGAAAAGTATTTCAACAAGAACATTAATATTTCTTAAAAGATAAAAAAAAAGCCAAATCCCAAAGCCATCTCCTTTGAATTGCTGCAATGAGACTGAGCAAAGAAAAATTCTAAGAATGTTAGTAAAATTGTTTTAGGTTGATGTGAAAATCATCGCTTACCTACAGTAGTTAAAATGCCATTGCATCTGATCAGTTAATTATTTTTTCTTTTCTCTCCAGTCTCCTTTCTTTTTAACTTTTTTCACTGTCAGTATTTTAGATTTTGTTGGACTGAAAACTGAAACCGAAATAAGGATCTAGTTAGTGTGTTAAGTTAAACTTCAACGCAGTCCCCTACGGGAAGGTGGTTAAAACAATACTCCTACAACAAGTTTGCAATACAGCTCAAAACAAGGTCAGGAGTAAGCAGGTGTTTTGTAATTAATGATATTCCTGTGTCACCTAGAACAGTTACCTGCTGTTGCATTATGGCAGGTACTTTGAGCATCTGTAAGAGAGTGGTAGAAGGAGAAAAGAATTAGAGGAAAATTTGATGAAAACAGAGACAGAAAATCAAGAGGTACAGTCAGCACAAGCCCTTGAAGAGAGCTAAGAGTGAAGACTAAATGTTTGATAGGAAATGGACTTGGTGTTGGCTTGAAATTGCCATCTTTGTGTCATGGGAAACAGGAGTTTGTCCACTCTTTAGACAATCTGGATTGTATCAAAAATAACTGATGCAGTCATTAGCTTTACAACAACAGCTCTTGGGGGAGAGAAAGCTGAGAATGGATCTTGTTTTTCTTACAAGTTGAGGTGAAGTAGATCTGAAAGCAGACAAAATGAACATGGCCCAGAAATTAGACATGGGGAAAAACAATGCTCTCGATGCTCTCAGTCTTCAGCTGTAGGTGATCTTTCCCTGCCAGATGGGCTTACAGACACTTCCTTTGCATTTTGTTCTTGAGGTTTGAGGGCTGTGAGGACACCCTACATCCTTATCTCCTTCCTGCCCCATGAAACTCTTCAGCCCCCACCAGTAACCCGAAGGGAAATACAGAGTTGAGATAGTGTAGCATGGTGTAGTCACTGATGTATCCCCAAAACACCAGGTAGCAAAACTTAATTTTCTTCACTGATACAAGCAACTTTCAAAAGACACCTTGAATTCTGCAGTAATTTAGACCTTGTGTGGCTCACAGGAGAGTAAACAAAACAAAAAAATCTGAATTCTTCTGCTTCTTTTTCAGTCTCTCTGTTTCTTCTTCGCACAGCTTTTTCAGTGGTTTCTGACATGACATGGCCTGATAACTTCTGTGAAGATCCCATCACTGTTTTCAGTTATTTCAGTTATATATAACAGCAAGAAAATTTGGGAACACAGTTCATGGTTTTCAGTACCCTTTTAAAAAAAGATCTATTTTTAAAACCTTTTTTTTTTTGCTCTATTCTGTATGCATTTGCATGTTTTAATGCACATCATTTATGCGTATTTTTATATTATTTCAGTATAATGGAGAGCAGACATCAAAGAATTTTGACTTTCTTATTCAAACATAGTTTTCTTCTTTCTTAGAATATTATAGAAAAGACATGAAGGTGGAAGGAATGGAGCACACTTTTTGGTATAAAGACACCTTTCTGGTTTTACCTTTACAGGTATATAAGCGGTGCTAAACCTATAACCACTAGGCTTAGTAAACCCATTCTATAGATTCGTTTCACTTCTCACAGAATTCAGCACTTAATGATGGAAAATTTTCAATACCTAGTTTTGAATGATCATACTGTTATTCAGTAGGTAGCCTGCAAAAAGACCTTCGTGTCAATATGACCAGGAATGGGATTTGCACCTGGCTGTTTCTATATAATGTCATATTTAATTTACAGATCTTCTGTTCAATTCAGATTGAATGTTTATTGCAGCACAGTCTCTCTTTTCTCCAGCTGGGCTGTATCAGAGTCTAATTCTAGGAAGTGAAGAGCACAAGGCCAAATCTCATTGAAATTACCATTATTTGTGCTTGTCAAACACATCTAAATCTTTGTACTACTCTGTCATCTCCTGGCTGTGAAGAGACATTTTTAAAGCTTAAACCCTTGCTCAAAATTAAACTTGTGATGTGGACTCCCCTCAACTTTGTAAAAGTTAACTTTCAGAATCAGAGTAGAAACATTTATAGAAACATATTTTTATGTTTGAACCAAAACGCAAGATCATTAAACCCCTCCATCAGGTTTTGCAGCTTTCAGTTTGGGACTACCCTGTGAAAACAACAAGTGTTTGAAAAGAAAGAAAAACCAGAACACAGCAGGCACCTTAAACTAGCAAGTCACTACAGCTTTTGTATGCCCAATGTGAGTATTATTTCCACACCCCCCCCCAAACAGTTAAAACATATTTAACCTAGAACTAGGACTTCCTGTAAAAAACTTAGCTAAACAAAAGTACCTGACAAAGATTCTCATCCCCAATGTTGAATTTTCCTATATCGCAAGTTCAGTCCTCACAACAAACTCAGGTCTCACATCACATTTGGGTCCTATGTTAAGAGAGGATTTGTCAGTTGGTAAACAGGTATATACTGCTACAGCTTGGCCAATGCAAATGCCACTTCACCAACATTCATTTATGTGAATGACAATGTCAGGTGTCTTGGGTTTTTAATTAAAAAAATTCAAGGATACTCTAGTAATGTGTAGGTCTGTTGAAATGTTTGAAGTAGCTTACAATTTTAGGTTTCTTGGACAGTGATGGAAAAAGTATAATTAATGCTGACTGATCACAAAATCTGAATAAATACATGTAAGTTAAAAAATAAACCAGTTTTCTAACTCCTGTATTCCATAAAAATAGGAGTGTTGCCTTTTATGAAGAACTACCAAAAGAGAAAGTGCTGTGCTTTCTCTGTGGACACAAAATTGGTAAGTGTAGAATATTCATATGATCTAGGAAGACAGCATCGCTGAGATAATACACTACAGCAAGTTAGACTGAAAATACTAGTAATGGAAACGATTAATTTTTTTAGAAAAGAAAATGTGGAAGTCATTGGAAAAATTATTACATCCAACTAATTTACATTTGAATGTGCCTCAGTTTATCTCACATCTCTTTTACCACAAACAGTAATTCTACAATAGCTAAAAGAAAGTGATGTGACTTTCAGTTATATTATACAGTGTATAAAAAAATGTCTGGTTTAGTGCCTGTCATACAATCACAGCTGTTAGTTTTTTTAGTAGCATTTTGAAGACTCTCAGTCACTTCCAGCCCTCATACAAGCTCTCCCCACCCCCATCAGCGTCCTCTCCTGCTTCGCTCATTCTTGCTTGTGGTCTTCAGGAGACTCTCTCGATATTTCCCGTTTGTGTGGAACAGTCGGACCATCTCATGGTCTTTGTTATCCAATACTCTGGGCAGAAAGAGAGAGGATTTCTGTGTCCTGCGAGTTTTAAAGCCCCTTCTGGGTCGTCCTTTCCCATTGATTGACACATACCAGAGTCTCTCTGCGCTGGCTTTGCGCTTGGTGCCAGCTCTGTTAGGTACAGTCCGATAGAGACGGGACGCATAGGTGTTATAACCCAATTCATGGATCCTCTCCACGAACTCACACTCTGCGTTATAATTTTCCTGCAAAGCAAACATGACAAAGTTTAAGAATGACTATATGGGTAATAGCTCTCTTCTGCCTCAATAACATTGGACTAAAGTCTTAAGTAAGACTCTGCTTGGTTTTAGGATAAAGACAATAACATGTGTGGTAAGAAAAAACTCAGACTGGTGCCACAAAAGGCGAGCAGAAGAGAAGCACCAAGCCCAAACTGCTGGGCAACAAGGCATTCCCTGTCAGCAGTGTGAGCGTACTCTGTGGATCAGAGACAGAGAGAGGCCAAAAAAGAGTTTGGAAACAAAACAAAAAAAAGGCATGTGAAGAGAAATTAATAGTTCTGCTGATCGTATAGCTGTAAATTATTTTTTTTTTGTGGTTTCAGATCTAAATATGCCTATGAACTGGACAGATAATTTAATTGCTGCCTATCAACCTTTGACATCTATTAAAAAAGTTAAATTCTACAGTTTAATGTCATATATGGCTCTTTAATCGACATATTAGTAGTTAGATATACCTGCAATATATTACATCCGGTTTGTTACAGGTATTTGAGCAGTAAACATCACCTTTATGAAGCTTCTTTGTTTGCTTCAGCATAACAAAATGAAACTACACCCTATCCACCAGTCCAAAATGCCAGACTGCTCTTTTATCACGACTGTAAAGGAGAATATGCACCCATCATGGGTGCTGACATTTTACACGATCTGTCAGACTTTGCCTCTTTTCATCTGGTCCTCAACTGAGAGAAAACAGTGCGTAAAAGCCTGGCAGGAGGAACTCCTTATTCCTCCCTGGGAGCAGTAAAACCAGTGCAAATAAAGGACTTCCCACACTACATAGAATCATAGAATGGTTTGGGTTGGAAGGGACCACAAGGATCATCTAGTTCCAACCGCCCTGCCATGGGCAGGGACACCCTACACTAGACCAGGTTGCCCAAAGCCCCATCCAACCTGGCCTTGAACACTTCCAGGGATTGGACCTCCACAGCTTCTCTGGGCAACATGTTTCAGTGCCTCACCACCATCACATCTGAACTGCAAAATCATCTTTGCTGTACCTGTGTGATTATGACTTCAGTATCTAACATATGTAAAGCATGGAGGCAGAGGGGAACTGCTACCACGGTCTTTACGGAGGCTTTTTTTTATTCAGCATCGCCTCTCTGGAGGACACAGAAAAGGCACAGGTAGCCAAGGTGGGACCAGAAAAGCCGTGGGCTCCATTAACAACGTCTTTAATGCTGTTCGCTCATCAGAAATGCCGATAGGCACTTAACAAGATTTTAAAAGACTCCACATGTCTTGGCTTCACAGCTGTAAAATGGAAGTGCCCTTGCTTGCAAGGACAAGGTTTTCATATGCTGGGGTGCTGGAGCCCACACGACTACCAGATGTAGGTAGATTTGTCCTGCTGTCTGCCTCAGTTCTGCTTGTAGGGGTTTTATCACAGAGGATCAATCTAGAGGATTATCACAAGCTGCTAAAGACACAAAGGAATTTGGCAGACTTAACAAACTAATTTTATTGACTTCAGAAAATTGGTGATCCAAGGGATAATGGAGTTATTCGAATGCCGTTTCATAAAATGCTCCCTGTATAATTATCCCCAAAGAAGTCAGTCTTGTTTGAAATAGGAGTCTTGCATAGGTTCCTGGCATGGTAACATCAGTAAAGTTGTTGGTCAGTCGTTTTCGAGGCAAGCAAAGCCAGGAAGTTTCTCCTGAGTTGAGCCCTCACCCTTTGCTGCTTTTGTGAAAAAAAGCTGGAGTGGAAAATCTTTTCCTGGATTATCCCTCCAGCTCTGAAACACAAGCTTGAAACAGTCTATCTTAAACTTGATCTGGAACAGCAAAAATTATCTTTTCTAGTTGTAGAGACACCTTTCATGGCTGATATTCCTCGGCACATGACAGCTGAACAAACTTCAGGACGGCCTGATGCTCCTGACAGTAGAAAGGGAAATCCAGGAAAAAAGGACTCTCTGGGCTATCCCTCTCTAGGTTTTTCCCCACTCTAGGAGAGGAGCTTTTTGCTTCAAATTTGTTTTGTCTTATTTCAATTCAGTTTAATTAATCTGGAGGAAAAACATATGTATTTGGAAGAAGAAAGAGAGAGAGAAAAATGAGAAAGAACTTGAAAATACATCCTTCCCATTAATTTCTTTGGGGCAGACACTGGCTCTGAGCTCTACTGAAAAAGATGTTCATTTTAATCAGAATATTAACTGGAAGCATAGAAGTGCCCAGCCTTAACTCTGGCACAGCAGAGCTAATATATTCTCATTACATTTTCCTTTGCCAAAATTGTGATCGACTTCTCGGCACCAGCAAAGAACCATCATCTTTACACACAGGCCCTTTAACCAGTGTGCATCACAGGAGACACTTTACAGGACCTGGGTTGTAAATGCTATCAGAACACTCTTGAAAAGGTGGAGTAAAATACATTAAACCAGGGAGGCAACTGAGTTGATTGTGTTACCTTGGTTGCATTCACATGGAAAAAGCTCACATTGCTTGAGGATATATAATGCTGTTCAAATCAACAGGATTACATATAGCTACTAGTTGGAGGAAGCAAATTTCACATAGCCATACTTTACCCTCTTCAAATCTGTTTCCATATCACAGGATTCCTGAAGAAACTGCACAGAATGGCTGTTACAAAGTAAGAGATCACAAGATTGCTAGGGATGTAATCAAAGACAATGGAAGAAATTCAAGTAGGTAGATCTAGTATACACACCGACAAATACGGCTTAGTGTGTCCCTGAATGTGAAGAAGTCTAAGCTGAAGTATTTTATTCACTGAGGGGAAATCTTAGCTGGGCTGAAAAAGCAACACTGTCACTACTATCAAGTAGAGCCCAGATTGTACCTCAAAGATGAGGACAAAAAAATGAGGTCAAAGGAGTAGAATGAGGTGTTTATTTTCACTTTTATCCTCTTACACCTTCTCATGCTTCCTTTCCTACCTATAGCCCTGCCTTTTAGTACCTGTAAATTCTTTCACTGCCCAACCAAATGCTCTGTGCAAAGAACCTCCCGGCAGTAGGCTGCTTTCCTGTAACAGCGATACTCAACTGCTTCTGGGTATTCTTTACCTGGCATGGGTATCCTCTGCCAGTGCCCAAGATCTACATCAAACATAAATACGGATAACTTGGAACAGAGATAGAGGTTCTGCACTGCAAAGGCTAGCTCCGGAGGCCTTTATCAGTGCACCCCATTGCCCAGAACTTTGGCCGTGTGAAATACCTTTGCCAAATACATTCTACTGCCTTTAGCTGTACTGGTAATAAGAAAGTGAGAACACAGCTTCTTTTCACTTTCAAAAATATACTGCCTGTAACAATTCCAGATAGAACATTACTCTTTTCTCTAGAAATGTTTATTTACAAGAAATCAGTGCTCCCCACTGGAGCTGTTCTCCCCATAGGAGATGACAGGCTAGTCTCAAGCAAAACTTACTGATGCGTAAAGTCTGCCTCTTTTGTTCATGGCCAGGTATCTGCCAGAGAACAAGCCCTTGATGGCAACGATTCCAACATCAACAGCAGTTATTTCAAGAATACCTGGAAACAGAAACGATTATGAGATATATTGTTGCTCCCCATCATGTGTAATTTTTTGAGATGCATTTGAATGACTGCTTACCTGCAGAGTATGATTTCACAGCTATGACTAGCTCACATCAAAATCATAGTGCAATCATGTGAATGAAGCAGGACTATTATTTGAAACAATATAAAACAACGACAATGTGGGAATTGTTTGAGACAAGCTTGACAATAAATCCCTACATGTCTGATTGAGATTGAACTCTTTAAAAAATGAAAAAGATCTGACACTGAACTAGAGGTTCACTTAATCCTATATGTATATAAAAAAGTTTAAATCCTCTTTAATGCTTAGGAACACAAGAGCTCTTGACTTATTGAAACCAGTCACAAAGCTGTCCATTTCAGGACAAAGCCCTTGCTGAGGTCTCCAGAGGGTAACCCAGAGTGACTCGGCTGCATTTTAGAGCCATGTATATAATCATGAAAGGAACTTGTCATTTAAGAGGTCAATGTAGCCCTCCAGACAAGGACAATATGACTGTCCAAACCAAATTAAAAGGGAGAGGATTTTCAGACCGTCAAAGATGGGGTCTCAAACACAAGGGTGTCACAGACGAGGCTGGCACAATTACCTGCCAAATTGTTTATGTCCAGGCAAAGGTGCCATGACGCTAAGGGAGGCACAAACGCCTCGGGAGACATTGTACTATATGTGTAGGGCTTTCTAGCTGGCTCGCTCAAACTCTGCTCTCAGTTCCCCAGCTGTGGACCGATGGTTCGGTACTTTATATATAGAGTGTCTGGATGTGAGAGGTGACTCTTGCACCCAAACCCATTGCTGCCTTTTGGCAACGATAAAGCAGAGCCAGGGGCCCTTTGCAGAGCTGGATTGCTGGCCTGGGAGAGTTGGGGTGATTTTGGCACAGCTGTTTTGAATCAGGCACCGGTTCGCTGCTGAAGGATGCCTCCTCCAGGCTTTGATAGCGAAGGGGTTTTCCTCTAGGAAATAGTGGTTTTCCTTTATGGACTTCAGACAGATCCCCGAGGTCTCCCTATCTCTGTGTGCCATCACCAGACGGGATTTACGCTTCCTGGGATGCCGGGGCAGAGGCCGGGCTGCACCAGCAGCCGGGGCTGGTCTGGGTGCGGGGGCGCCCGGGGCTCCCCCCGGGGCAGCGGTGAAGCTGAGCTCCGCTCTCCTCCCTTCTGCCGCCCTCGCACAAACCCCCTCATTCCCGACATATCCCGTTTCATCTTAATTACCGCCGATCCCCGGCACATGTCAAAGGGGACAGATGTGATTTAGCCCGTGGAAGCTCAAGTCTCCCGCGGGAGACAAGCAGGGGCGGGATGAGGGAGGTGAGGGCAGGCAGCCTGCAGCCCGTCGAGGAGGGCACCGGGACTCAGCGGTCCGGCCTGGGGCAGGGCTGGCGTGGGAAACCCCTGGCGGAGTGAGGGCAAGTGACAGCTCGGGCGGGCGGTGCAGGGCGGGTTCCCGGACCCGTCGGAGGAACCTGGGGCTCGGGATCTCGCTCTGCTCCGCGGGACCGAGCCCCTCCGCCGCCGGCCGGGTCGCCGCACAGCCCGCTCGGCAGTCCCCTGTCCGGGCCGAGGGCAGAGGGGGTGGGTGCCCCGTCGAGCCCGTCAGCCGCCGGGGACGGAGGGTGCAAAAACGCGTTTTCCGGGCGCTGCGAGGTCCGGCGGAACCAGCGGGGCGGCTCCCGAAACGCCGAGGCGAGGTGTCGCCGAGCTCGACGAGGGGAGGGGGCAAAAGTCCCGGTAGTTGGGGATGCCCCCAGTTCCCGCCGAGGAGCCCCAGCCACTGGGCAGCGGCTCCGGCCCCGGGGCAGCGCTGGGCGGGAGGAGAGGCGTGAGCGGCTCCGCCACCGCCCCGTCCGGCACCGTCCCAGCACCCGCTGGTGCTGGAGCAGGACGCAATTGGTCCGAGGGAGAGACCCCCTCCCCACACACCCTGGCCCGAGGTGGGAAAGGTGTGCCCGGTACTCACTGAAGGCGCTGTTTTTCTCCAGGGTGCCGTTGATCTTGCCGTTGGGGTGGATCTGGAGATGGTACTTGGTGGCACAGTACAGCTTCCTGCGCCTGGGCGCTCCCCCGAGGTGCTCGTAGACCCCGCCGCGGCCCCCCGCATCCCGGCGCGGCCGGGGGTCGCTCGGGGAGGCTCCGGCGGCCTCGGGCACCCCCGCGGCCCGCCCTGGGGACCACGGCTCCTGCAACAAACTCAGGAACAAGATCCAAATTATAACCATTGTGGCATGATGGCCGCAGCGCTTAGTCTGCTGGGGAGACCGAGGCTTAGAGCGAATGACACCAGGGGTCCCATTAAAGCCGTCTTGCTAGCAGCACTCCAAAGTTGCAGAGCACACACTGTTTCGAGCCGTGAAGCATTGGCAAGTTTTTATCAGCCTCGATCTGGCCCCTTTATCTGTCTCAGATTTACTTAAATCAATAGAAATCAGCAAAGGCCACCGAAGAGTCCCAGCTGTTTGTATTAGGTGGAGCTGCCGTGATCAGCCTTCTCCTTGGGTTTCCAGATAGACAGACGGCATGCCTGAGAGACAGAGAGGCAGGAGGCAGAGAGAGAGAAAGGGAGAGCGACAGACACCCACTGAATTTCAGCGAGAGACTGTGGGGAAAATAGTTGATCGGCGGAGCATAGAAATAAAAGCAGCTTCCTGCAACAATAGCCTGATCTGAGACCAATTGATACAAAGCAGAGGAGGCAAAAGGTATCAGTCTCGTGTGAACTCCCAGAGTGCAGCGTGGATAAAATTACACAGCATCTCTCCCCGGCACACCACACACCCGCACACCCCCGCACGGGGGGCTGGCTGCGCCCGCCGCCCGCCCCGCTGCCGC
>VWZZ01002740.1:601772-721456 GCA_013399095.1 Psophia crepitans
CGCAGCCGGGGGGGTGGGGGTGGGGGGAAGACACACTGATGCTCGAAGCGAACGTCTTCGGGAGGTAGCTTTTGGAAATGCGCATGTTAAATGCAGAAGCATAAGAAAGGGGGTGCGGGTCCGGGCTTCTCGGGAGGATGGAGGGGGACGGGCGCGTTTTTAATGGCTTTCACTCGGGCTTCAGGGTTTCTTCAGCGTGTTCCCCCCCACTTTGTCCCCGGTGTCGAAAGCAAACAGTTATTACTAAATCAGTCAGTTCGCGGTTACAAATAATACACATTATTTAGGTAGGTCTGTCAAGATTTAGTAATCTCTAAATTAACGTAGACAATTTTAAATTAACTCAGGGCCCAGCGAGTGTTATGATATACACCCCTGAATGCATGTGCAAGAAGTTGGAGCTAATCCTTTTCCTTAACTCCGGTGCCTGGTAGGTCTCATTAGCTATAGCAGATCTCCACTCGCTACCATGTAGCTTCACACAACTGCCTACGCTTTCAAAATACGGTGGAGCTACCTATAAATAAATAGAAAAGAAGGTAAAATGTTCAACAGCTCAGTGAATTACGCTGTCCCTGTGTGCTACTCAAAGGCAGCTCGTTAATTAGATTTGCATCTGAAACAGGCAGTAGGAGTTTTGGGGAAGTGTTTGAGAGATAATTAGTATTAATGTCCTTGAAGGGCACACAAATACACCTTTGAAGTGAGTCACGTCAGAATTAAAGAGTTTGACCTTGATCAATATATATATATATTTTTCCAGAAAAGGTGAACAAGACGAGGTCTATAAAATATTTTTAAAGACGTTCCTATGTAGAGCAAAAGTATTTTCTTACATGTTAAAGAGGCCTTTTTTTGAAAAGGAGCTTTTACCAGTGGGAAAATAAAGGAAGGGATACGACCTTTTCCTATAAGGAATGGCAGGAGGACGAAAAGATCTCGAAAGCTACTCCCTATTTTAAGCTGTGCTTAATATTTAGTAGTTCTTCAAGGCTAAAAGGCTTTTCATTATATAGTCGTCTGGAATAAAAGGAAACACATAAAAAACCCACAAGCACCCCTCTCCGCCATTACCACCCCTTCCTCCCCCTTTTCTTCTCCGCAAGTTAAACCCCAGCCTCACAAGGAGAGTTTGATCTGGGAATGATAAATGTTTGTACAATTAATTCTTTATTGCTGTTCTTCTGCAATGCCACTTCCAGGCAGTCATGTAGATCCAGTATATTTAGTAACAGTCAACGACTGGAAATGAAAATCATTAAAGCACTGCATCCGCGTAAAAATTCAAACATAAGCATCCCGGACCCCAAACTCGGAGTGCATGCGGGGCGGGCGTGTGTGCGTGTCATTGCTTGCGGGCCACATCCTTCAGTCCCTCCTAAACCAAGAACCCCTCTGAAAAAACCTTTCCCGCGGGGCTGCACCGCAAGTCGTGTCCCACGGACCCGTAATCTCTGACGAGCTGCAGGAGAAAAGTGGTAGCAGAAAAATAACTCTTTAGCATGCCACGAGTGTCCTGAAAGATGCTTTCACCCGCATCGCGCGAAGCCGAGATAAAACAGAATTACTCTCAATAGTTATAGCCGCTTCGTCCGAGTAAATGGCAGGTCTCCTCCCGAGCCTAATGCCCCGTAGATGTGCAGCTGACATTTTACAGTTCTGGATTAGCAGGGCATTTTTCACTAGTGCTCTGAGGAAAGAAAAAAAACACACCAAAACACCAAACAACCAACCATCCCGCAAGATCCTCCTCCCGCCCCCCACCGCAATAATAAACCAAAAAGACTAGTGGGTGGAAGAGTAACACGCTAATGACTTTTGCTCAGATTGCTTCCATCTTGATCACATTTTCATAATTAGCACCATCATCTACAAATCTTTCCGCCCTGGGCATCTGACACAGACAGGCTTCCCAAGCGATGTGTATTCTACCTATTAGGGAGGGGAACACTGATAGCTCTGTCATTAATGGCTCCCTTTCAAATGACATGAATGCAACCTCCACGGAACTATCAAAGGGTTGTAGTTACCTTGTCTCACTTGGTACAACACCGACTAGCAAGCGACCTTAAGTTGTTTTGCTCTAGTCAAATATCTATACAATAAAACATGAGCCCACTCCTGTATATTTTAAGTTGTCTGGTGACCATTTCTGAAAACAAAAAGGGTCCCTTTGATGTGGTCTCATTCTAACAGGGGGTGGGACGTCGGATGTGGTCTACCGATTCTTTCTGGAAATATTTTTAATTATGCCCCAAAGCTCCCTGTAGCCCCAAAGTAATAATCAGAGAGCAGTTTGAGTCTGTTACTTAATGTGGAGGGGAGAACAGGCTCTCGATCGTGTGTAACTAAATTAGAATTACAACCGATAATGACCTATTAAATCGCCCAAAATGTGTGATTTTAAACGGAACATGTTAGGTATCTATTATTCTTTATGTCTGATCTTGCTAACAGAATATTTCTAAGCCTTCTTACCGTTAAGTCACAGAGACAGCATTTCTCCGGGCGAGTCATTGAGTAAAAGCGAGTATTTGAGACAGATGGTTTCACCCCTACAGTGTGCAAGCACACAAGGCGCTTGACTGAGTCCCCTCGGAGAAGGACCCTTATTCGGACGTGTACGTCTAAGGTCGCACTGCACATTTCTATTTAAATGTTGTAGAAATGTAAACGGGGGAGGGGAAAAAAAAACAACCCACAAAATTTTGAAAGCGTCCCCCTCAACTTAAAAATACCAGCTAACTTGAAGCTGTAATCAACTTTACAAACATACATTTTGCAAGGATTCGGCTTTAATGCTGCTGTGAATCAGGATCTGATTTTACTACGCGGTCCAACGCCTCTGCTGCTGCTGCTGCCGCCGCCGCTGCAGCCGCCGCGCCCGCCCCTCGCTCCGCGGGCCCCCAGCGCTGATTTACGACGGGTCCGTTACTCTAACGAGGAGGAAGTTACAATTTGTAGAGCAGTAAATACCGAGGCGGTGGGTGGAGCCCCCAGCAGGGGAAAGAAAAAAAAAAAAATTCTCCCTCCTTCACCAATTAAAAATCCATCCTAGCTGAAATGTGGACCGTGGGAAGGTCTCAAAGAAAACAGAGCCTCAGTGATTATTAGGTGTTTGTTTGCAATGTGCTAATGTCATCTTCGGAACATAACTTTCCTGCCCGATGCAGCTCGCTCACACCTGCTGATATGGGGAAAAGGTTATAAAATGCAATTGATTTTATTCAGCTATGTTTTGTTTTCTTTGTCGTTTCCTAGAGGGCTATTCTGCACCCCGTGAACAATATAATCTTGTTTAAATGACTTTCCAGACCACACAGCATCACATTACCCTGTTCTATACGTGTAGGCAATACTGTTTATTGTATCGTATGCTATTAACTCCCAGAAAGCAGGATGAAGGGAGTGGAGGAGGAAAGCTCCGGGGAGTAAATTCATAGCTTCCAAGGTTCAGGTTGCTTTCTCAGGTGGAGAAAATAAGATTTAGATAATTTCAAATGAAAATAGACAGAAAGAATTCTCTGAAGGAAATGTTAAACACAGAACAGGCATATCACCATTTTCCCTTTACCCACCTATATGAAATGCTTTTCATGTTTACAGTTACTTTTCTATGGTTTATGGACAATCAGTTTGAGGTCTGCAGATTTAGGATGACACAGTCGATTCTATACATATTACGTGAGCCACTGCTATATTACACTTCAGACAATAAATTAATTTAGAATTTTTAAGTTCTGTATTTAAGTTAAAAGCATATGTGATTTACTCATACTTTGAGATCTGCTAACTTATATGTTGTTGGTTTTGTTATTATTATTACTATTCTGACGTCAAGATGCAAATGTATCTCCAGGAATTTTCTACCAAAGTTGGCAGGTGTCTTTGGTTGAGGACCAAAGGATTAATCTTTCATTCAAAGTCCATGGAATTCACTAAGAACCTTTTCTCTAACGCCAGTGAATTTGGATCAGGCCCAATCTTAGTACTAGAAAAATTACTTTCCCTTGTTCTCAGATAATCTCTTAGTTGTTTACTGAATTAAAATATCCAAAACAATGACTGCAGCAACACTGAACTAAAAGTTTAAGTCTCTTTCTTCTCTCTGTTGCTTACTCCTTTTCAACACAAGAAACAAAGGAAACAGGAGAAGAAATGTAACACTACCAAAATATGTGCGACGGTGCAGTTTGGATGACTGTCACGTGGCTTGTAAAGATTTGCAGCAGGCTCAGTCCGTGCTACAATAGGGATATTCAGACCATAGAGAACTGTAACCTGCAGCCATGAAATAACTCAACACAAGGGATACGGAGGTGTCTGAAAGAGGAGAAAGGGAGTGTAAAAACAATAGAAATGTATGTGTTGATAACTCGGGGATCAGATTTGCATACCTGCTTCACACCTTTGATATCTCAATCCTCAGTAGCCTGAGCTCTCAGAAAAACTTTGCTCCTGTTCTTGATAACTCAGCATGTGTTTTTAAAATCAGTTTCAAAGTATTTGTTTAGGTTTAGAGAGAAGTGTGGTGTACCTAAGAGAAGTATCTGGCCCATATCCATGATGTAATCATGCTTCGTGCCTGAAGGACCTGCTATTCAGATAAATCTCTTACTACTTTTAGAATTTATTCCCTGGTTACTTTCACAATCAGAGGCTTGTTATGATCTCACTCAGCCCTGCAAATCTTTGGGAATTGGGTTACCTAAAGATAAAAGATGTCTCTTTCTCCAAGCTGTGACTGGATCAACACTTTGCAAAATCAGATGACAGGCATAGGGGTCAGGCCTAGGTCTGTGCATGGCATGGCCCAAGTGCCAGGGATGAAAACTGGAAGTAGCTGCCTTAGGGAAATACCACATGCATGAACATATGTCCCTGGAAGAAAAAGCCTAGTGCCAGGAATTATCCACTCCAAACTGAAGACTAGTAACTTTTGCATTTAAATTTTGCTGGTTTTAGGGAAGAGTACTTCAGATCAAGGTTTGCATCGTATAGCTGGGGTTTTCCCAGAAAATCCCATTCATGGTTATATGTTGTCCCAAGGTGGTCACGAGGCAAAGTATCTTGAAGTTTCACCTAGATCACGGGATAAGAAAGACGGCCAAGTAGGCAGGAGAGGTACAGGCAGGGAAGGCTACGCAGCTTTCAAATCTCAAAAGATAATGTAGAGAACAAACAGAAACACAAATTAAAATTAGTACCTTAGATGAATTTCAATGTAATTCCTTCTTTTGCCACAAGGGAAGAGATGAAAGTACCCGGCATTTGTCACCAGTGCATACAGGAATGATCCCATGTGTATTCCTCATACACACACGTGTATGCACAAACACACACTGACGTGCCACACAGCAAAGATCAGAGAAAAGAAAATGTGTAGTGTGAAGAATGAACAAATTAAAAGAATCTTTCCTTCTGGTACTCCCCGCATCTACCTCTCAGGGCCTGGATGGAAAACAAAATGGAGCAATAAGTTGAGTGTCCTAAGTACAGTTGCAAATATATCAGTTTATCTCTAGACCAAACATCACTACGGCCTCTTTGGTTACAGAGTCATTGGCCATGACGTCTCCATACCATCTGTGTTAGGCAGGTAGGAGGCACTCAAGACATGGGGGTCACCCAGAGTTGTCCTGAGAGCCTTGGGATGAAATCAGTGTTATTTTGCCCCTCTCCAGGTCTCTGCCGTGGTCACCCAGGAGATCTGTGGTGGAGAAGAACATGGGACCAGGCTCTGGGGCTTGCTCAAGCTAGCAGAAGAGTGGCCTCCACTTGTATGGACCCTTTCCACAGGGTCTCGCTCTAGGGAGGGACTGATGGTCTCTCTTGCCAGACCTGGAACTCTCTAGAGGAAATTAGGTGCCAAGAAAAAATGCATATGACTTTTTTTTTTCCTATTTTGTGGAAGTGGAAGCTTTGTGGAAGCCCTACCACTCAAATCCTTCTGATCAGCAGGGCAAACAAGGAGGAATTAATCACTTTTTACTGCTACATCCCTCTGCCTTCCTTTGGGGAATTTATTCTTATCTGGACACTTAAACATTGACATTGCAAGGTAGAGCTTGCAGCATTTTTTGTAAGCAGTAGCTGGGCCTAGCAGTACAGGTGTCATTTGAGGTGCCACCACACAGAGTTCCCTTTTACATAAAGTTTCAGCATCCCTTGCCAGGGTGCTTGGTGTCTGGGTATCAAATGCTCTTTGTTGACCTCTCCTGAAGCCCCAGCAGCCCTGGCAGCCCCTGCTGCGTCGATCCCAACTGCCCTCTCCCCTTCGGCACCGTCTGTCTTGCAAGGCAGAGGGCTCTGGCACCAGGGTCCTGTCCTGTCACTGCTTGACCCACGTAGCAGAAGTGGCCTCAGTTCCTCTGACACTCTTCTGCGGCCTTTAACAAATTCTTTTTTATAGTAATTTCATCAGTTAGGTTATTAATCAAGTGATTAATACCATGTTCTAGACATCCTATATCTAAGCACAGAAAGTATTGGGTAGATCAAAACAATTTGGCTCTCCTGTTTCAACCCAATTTCACAAGTGGGTAAGGCTGTCAGAGCTGCTAGGTCTGAAGGTATATTTTTCACCTGTAACATAAAGAGGGAGGTTTAATAATTTAATAGTATGTTATCTTAGTGCACTTTCTAATTGAAGAAAATCTTCTACTACTTCTTCTGTCCTTGGAAAAATTTCATAGAATGATGACCCAAATTAGCACTGTGTTAACCAAAAGAAATAAAAGATGTTCCTGAAGAGTCTTAGAAGGAAGACGTAGATGTAATTTGTGATTGATGACAACACAGAAATGGACTGAGGACTGCCTGTAACCCAGCTGGTGTTGCAAAAGGGGAAGAACTCTAGCCCTCTCCTCACTACTTGCAGCCTCTGTTTTGAATTAGTGATTATTATCCCCAGTAGAATATTTTTCCACTGAAGAAGACTTTTTGGTGGCAAAGGGATATACCATGATCAACAAAGGAGGTCAGGGCCATTTTCTCTTTGGCTCTTCACATTGCACAACTGCAGCACTGCTGAATGCTGTAACTCAGCCTTAGATACCAGATTTCAGGTGATACCTGAGCTAACAGTTTGCACAGAACTGGTCATGTAAGCATCAGGTATGGGGAATCTTGGTATCACCAACATCCACAGCCAAATTCTGTATGTACTGGAAGCCACAGGTGAATTTGTAACGGATTTTTTTTCTCATCACTACTTTGGCAGCTCTCTTAATTTCCTTAGAAAAAGTTAAATAATATAAGCTCATAAAATCAGAATAGCAGCACTACGAGCCTATGGCCAATATTATTTTGTCCATCTCTAACTCTTATTGCCACATCTCACCCCACCTCACTTCTTTCAGAAAATTTTGTCACTGGGAAATGAAATCCAGCCTTCTCTCTCCTCTAGTTGGGATGTCTGACTAGTAAGCACAGATTCTTTTTCTTCATCACATCTGAATACTTCCAGGGGAGGTGAGTTGCATCTCATAGATGTGGCATTTTAGGTACCTTCAATGCCCTTTTTTAGGCAATTATATATGGACCAGGATTTTTCCCTTGGATCATTTAAAAAGTATTGACGTATCTTGCAGAATTCATTCTTTAGTAAATCATAGGAGGCTGGTTAAGTACTTATTTATATCTTCATGTCTGAGAATTGCTTTCTCCAAGGGTATTCTTTGCTGTCATGAATGTCTCCTAGGTAATCTAGTTATTTGCCTTAATAATCTATCTCAAAAAATAAAAGTAAAAATTTCCAGAGCTGCTCCTGTATCATCTCTCACAAATCATTCACAGAAAATTGAGTCCAAATCAAGTCCTTCAGTCACCTCTGGTTTTGTTTTTTGGCTCAGGGACCTGCAAGACCAACTTCACCACAGCAGCTATCTCCAAAGTGAAGAAAATCAGCTTCTGTTTTGGATGCACCTGTTTCAGTCCAGCTCCTCCTTTTCTGAGTTGATCACTTCTGCTTTACGACTACGATGAGGATCTAACTGGGATCATTTCGCAACCCAAAACTGCAGGACAATCTGGAATCCCAACGGGTCTCTGGAAACCCTCAGGTTTATTTTCTTCTTTGAAATACACTTGTCCTCTGATTTTAACACTTAACCACAGAAAGCAAAAATACATCAGGTATTTCTGCAACAGAAAGGTATAGATCTTCTTCAGGAAAGAAGAGAATTTTACTGAAATATTTGGAAATTACCCACCATAAGGAGATCCCCTGAGAAGCAACAGACTTTGCAGTATTTTTCAACTAGAACTGTTCACAAGAGAGTGTAACCCTACTCACACCTTCTCCTTTTCCCATCATCAGCTCTTTGGCAGACATTCTTCCAGACTACCACTAGCTGTTTTTCAATAGATTCTCTCCAGTTCCCAGAGCTGCAGGACTCCAAGAGTGTCAGACACAGGATGCAAAGAATCATCTCCAAAACAGTTTGGTAGACCCGGTAGCTGCAACACCTTGGTCTCAAGGTTGTGAACAAGGGTCAATTGTAATACGAAGAAGTCAGATCCCTTACGTGAGGTCCAGGGCACCGTTACCTGTTTGTCTCAGAAGCATCTTGTTTCTTCATATATGAAGGATGTTATCTCGAGTTGTGTTCCAGCTACATCGAAGAGCAACGTTGTTCCCTAAAGACTGATCTCTATATCAGATTTACAATAGGAGAATTCTGGAATACTTTCCAAAACCCCTGCTTCAGATAGTTTGGATATTGCTAAAAGAAGCACAGTTCCCCTTCTACTTCTCCACCCTCCCCACCATGGCTGTTATGCACAGCTGATGCAGGGATAACAAATCCTACCCTGGGCCTGCAAAGTCTTGCACCTGATCACAAAAATCCATGCCCCCCCCCCTTTTTTTTNATATTCCTCCCCCCCCCCTTTTTTTTTTTTTTTTTTTTTACTCTGACCACTTGGCTCTTTCCTCACTCTACACTGGAAGTAATCTCGGTGTGGAGCAGGAAAAGTTTAGAGACTTACTAATTCTAGCATTTTTCCTCACAGAATTGAAAATGTACATATAGCTTTCAGTCTACTATCCAATTCAATTCAGCCTAGCCACTCAGGAGGATGAAAGCAATGCCCAGCAAGGCTTACACCTACTCTCATTCTGTATTACCACCTCAGACTCAATTATTTGGCTATTCGGAGAACAGGAGGGTTGGTCAGCCCACGCCTTTAACCCTCTCTTCTCCGTTGTCTGTTGGCAGGGTGTGTGTCACAGCAAGTGTCCTCCCCTCCAGACAGCCATGCGGGGACCTTCTCCTCAGTTAGAGAAGATTGCCATTTCCCAAACGAGCTGGATGCAACCTGTGTCACTAGCATCCTCCATCAGTTAAGGAATAGGACCATCTGTTTAATACCTGAGCCAAGACATTCTTTGCTCAATAATATTTGGAAGATAATAATTACTGGGAGTGATCTACAGAGGATGGCGATTCACAGAGCTCCTCTGAAATAAATCAGTGAAGTAGTTGTCAGACAAACGTCTGGATTAATAGAGAACAGTGGGTTTCATAATTACCTGAATTTTGTGGAAGCAGGATGCAAACAACTATAGAGGTTTATTTACTTGTTTTTGTCTTAAGTTTTGAGTTTTCAAACATATGATTTTTTTTCAGGTCACTCATTAAAATCTAATCTTTGATTAGAAAGAAAGATGCCCACCTCTGAGGAGACACACAGACACAGGCACACACAGACACACCTGCATCCCCTAACCAAAACTAATGCCTGAACTTGCAAACTCTTTGTCATGAAAGTAATCTTTATTCACGTGAGCAACCCCACAGGACTATTCATGCAATGGAGAATTACTCACATGAGTAAAACTTTGCAGAATCAGGTCCTGGATCTAACAACAGCATTTTAATTACAGACAATCCCCAAGCGATGTGTACAAAAGAGTTTTTTTCCTGGACAATAACAAAGGTTATTAGCCTGTTCTTTTTTCCCCTTCTTGCTCTTTGGTTTAAAAGGAGGCACCAATAATCCAAACCAAATAAAACTGACCTTTGAACCTTTTCTGCTGTACTTTTTCTCATGCCATGATTTCTTTAGTGTGTTAGTGATCTGAAGGCTCGTTCTGGGCTACAGCCACTTTCCCAGACAGGACTGCCTTTCGTCCCCTGACAAATCACTGCTGAGCCCCTTTTGTCCTGCACCACTTTGATCTCACCTGCCTGTCAGGCAAAAAAGAACTCCCGTACAGTCAGAATGCATTGCAAACAAATTGGCAACCATTTCATTCCCATACACCATTTCAGCAAAGATCACGGTAGAGATAGAGAATTTTTAACCCTTTTGGTGACCTGTAGAACTGAGAAGGAATGCTCGATTATGGTGTGATTATGGAGTGATAAGATAATTTCTTAGGGCATTGGAGGATTAAAAAAAAAACCCAAACCCCAACAATCCTCTGTAGATCATAATTGCATGGCATATTAGCTCTCAGATATGAGGGAGTTATTGCACAGTGGGCAGTGCTATGTTCAGATTCAACCTTTGTAGAAGATCGATTCCTTTTAATTGGACAGCTGCTTAGCCATAAACTAAAGAAACATAATAGGTATTCTCCAATGTGAATGAAATTAATCCTATTGTAAATAACCATTGGGGTATTTAATGCGCTATCTGAATCCTTTCCAATACACAAACTTAGCCATAGGTGAGTTTCTTTCCCAGTTTAATCTCAGGGTCTTTTTTTCGGTTTGTGGTTTTTCTTTTTTTTGGGGGGGGGGTTTACATTTTATGGTTCCTCATCACATAGAGTTTAGAAAAGGCATTATGTAGCAATTTTAAAGTGATTTCATACTTCGCAATGACTTACCAAGATCTGTGTATTTCTCCCTGTGATATTAGAGGTATACAGTTCTTTGCTAGGTCAGTTACAATGCAGCTACCAGGCTGGTCTTGCTCCCATTGAGTCATGTTTTGTCTATTATTTTAAAGGCAAAACTCCCTACCATCTCTGATGAGCTCAGATTAGCAGGAACATGGGTGTATTTCAGCTGCTGACCATGTATCTGCTCGAGCCATTACCATGTGCCAGCCTTCTGCCCAATTTCCACAGTAACAGCCCTATTTACCCAATAGTCTGCTTTCTATCAAAATACCTCACCACCTTTATTCTAGTCTAAAATGCACTGGCAAAACATTTAGTCCTCAGAGAAAGGAAATTTAACACATCCCTCTCTTCTATTTAAAATGATTGAAATAAGTAGTATAAACTTTTGGAGAAAACAAAATTACAGCAGTGATGAAAAGAAGAAAGTGCATTCAAACCTGCTGTCAAACATACATATAATGAAACAGTGGCACACTGCACAAAATAAATATTTAAATTACATTTTATAGCTAAAAGTTGAAAGTTCTATTTTCCTGCCACACTTACCCAATACAAACAATAGTGATTGTTTTATTAATTTCAAGATACTCCTGTGTATTTATTTGATTTAAAGTGCATAAGTCTTTCTTTCAAGTGTTACTCCACTAATTCCTTCACAAGGAAAAAGTTCTTTATTTAACAGTATATATTCTCTGAAATTAAAAGGAAAAAAGCTGTTTAAGAGCTTGTTACAAATGTTAAAAGGAAAGTATTGCCAAATCTCAGCTTTGGTTTATTGTGCTGCTGTCCTAATAACGTTCAAATATACTAATAATTGAGGTAAAAATACTATTAACAATTTTTTTTGCTTCATGACAATGAAGCATTAGATTATCTTTTTTTAAAAAACTGAGCAAAATATAACTTCACGTTCAGAAATCCCAGTCCCTAAAGCAGGACAGCACAATCTCGGTATCAGCTAGTTTTGCTGGGTTGAAAGAAGTTGTTGGTCTGTGTATTCCATGTATGACACATTCCCATCAGAATTTCCTTCAATTCAGTATGTGAAAATGGTCTAGTCATGGCAGAGAAGTTGAGTAACCTCCTGTGATGGTACTGCATGGCATCTTTGGTTTGGAAAATGGCTTATTCGACTGGAAACTGGACAGTTTTTTTGTACTTTCACCTCTCTCTGTTTCTTAAATTCAAATTTCAAGTATCTTTCAGAAGGCACTGAACTATGGCACACCTTCTGACAGTGAGATCTTGAGGAGGAGCTGTCAGAAAGTGTACTCTACTCATTGCTGCAGTGCTAAAGCCACTGTCAAAATGGGAGGCTAGACAAATGGTGGGAGGTTCTGTAAATCCCAGACAGGGTCAGGTGCTCTTCTTCAGAAGGATCTCTTCCCATTTGGTCTTGCAGGTCTACCTCAAGGGCGTTTAATGACCACCTTTTTTTTGGAGATGCTCAGTAGCTCCTGACCTGAGCTCAGCCTTCAAGAAAATCTTTGAGGCTCCTTCCTTATTTGTGTAAAGCATAGTTTTGTCCCAACAGCTGTCTAGCAATTAATACAAAATTGCATAATTTTTAACAGGAAAGTGTCTGTAATGAAAATCATTTAAGTTTGGAGTAGGGTCATTTTTCCAGGAAATTTCATGGGGTTCCTTGTCCTGATGTATGGCTGGGCCAGATCATCTAAACTAGCTCTGAGAAGGTTTAGATGTAATTAAAACACTGATGGTATATGTGGTGATGCCACTGCTACTAACCCAAATGCAACTGCACTGGTGTGGGTACAGTTAGGAGAGAAAATAATTACAATTCTGTAAAGATGTACATACAACAACTGTGAATACAACTGCACCCAGTGCAAAAAGATGTTGCCAAAAGATGCCATTGAGAAGTTCCTTTACCATACTGATCTCCAGATATCTTTATGACTACCTCGGACTTTTTTTTCAGCCAGTATACATTAGAGTCTTTCTGAAGGTGGGTTTTTTTTTTTTTTCTCATGAAGGGAAATTACAGCTTGTATTTGACCCAGTGTGTGCAAAAGTCAGCTTCAATTACCTTTCTTATCAATTGTTTAGGCTGCAGTTCTTCTCCATGCAACTCTACATATTCTTCATACTCTTTTCAAGCTGATTTTCAAAATTTTCCCCCTTTTTTTTTTAACCTGTTCCCATCAGCTATTTAAGGAGCACTCACTATTTTTTTTTTAGCCTGATTATTTATAATTAGCATTTTCTGCCCACATGCAATTGTGTTCTAAACTCTTTCACATTGGGTTAATTCACTGACTTTAAAATCTATTAATTGACATCCAGAGGGAAAAAAGTAAACATGTCTTTAAAGATGACATGAATGGCTGAATCAAGATTAGGTCCCCACTCTTTTAGTCCCTGATTTTAAGGGAAGGCTGCAGTCTTCAAAAATCAATTGTCTTCAAAGCTCCAAAAAGAAATGGAATGAGCAGGGGTCAGACTCAAGAGCACCCCTTGTGTGCTGGAGTTAACATTACCTAAGTACTTTAAACGATCACTAATTAGTGCTTTCAATGGGCACTCTGAAGACCACAGGATTGAAATATCTTATTTGGGAATAAACAATTGTATAAGGCAGACTAGATCAACTCTTTAACAGAGGCAGCAAAATAAATCTTCTGTTACAACCTGTAACCAGAGAGAGGTCCTCAAGGACCAGCTAAATCATTCACAATTGCCCTTTTCCATTATTGCCAGGTTAAGATGGCCACAGGACTCTTGCCTATACATGCAAGTGTGCTTCCTTGTTTTATTCAGGTTTTAATACAACCTTGTTTGTCTTGAATCATGAACATGAGTGTGCCTCTTGGTATTTAGGAGACTAGGCACTTAAACTAGTGTCTTTGCTGATCGTTTCAGATGCAACTTGGAAAAATACTGTTGAAAGTCACAGTAAAAAAAAACCCTATAAATGTTTATTTCATAGTTGAGTTGATTCAGTAGAGTTGACTATCTACAACTGCATCTGAACGAAACAGGAGTATGTAACAGAGCAGCAAATTATAATAAAATGTGTCAGATCCTTGAGTTTATAATCAACAACCATAAATATTTTCTACATGTAAAAGGTATAAGAATAATCAGGACAAGAAAACATGCCATTTGACACACATATCCAGTCAATTTTTAAGAGTGCAATTACAAATACTGAATATTATTGATGGAGGCTTTTTAAATAACTTGCAAGTCAAATGCAGTTTTCACAAAATTTGGGAATAATGAATATACACAAGGACAAGGATCTGCCATAGAGAAACTCAAAATTGACATAGGAGTGCCATTTGTAGAAGTAATACTTCATTATCACTTACCTGCTTTTTAAAAAATAATTATTCATTGCTCTAAAGTAGGATGAGAATACTTAACATGGAGTCAATAGAGATTCCAAAACAGAAGGGCACAGCTTTGACTTGGACCTTTATCCAGAACCTGCCATATTGCACAAATTAAACTTTCCTTTCTGGCAGCTATCCCTTTCATAAACTGACCCACTTATAATACTTCTCATTCCTAAAGTGTAATACAAAAAACATGTGATCATTAAAAAAAATCATCAGAAAAATGAAAGCGGGACCGTGATTGTTATAAAGAATGGCAAAATCTTCTTTAACCACCGGAAGATAGATTTTCTATTTTTAAAAAGAAAAATTGTGTGGAAAGCAAAATGTTTCTAGTTTCACAAAGGCTTAATACTTTCTTTGTAAGAAAAATTAATATATTTTTTTTAAATTTTAGTTTTGTGAAGACAATATTTTTTCATTTTTTCACTGAAGACTGAAACTCTGGTTTGGTTTGCATTTATCAACAAAAAAAAAAAAGATCTCCTGAAAAAATTCTTACCAGTAATACTGAAAGGCATAATATAATAAAAAATCTTGTGAAGTTCTACTGTAGCTTCTAAGTCTTTGCTAGACGCTGTGCCAGAAATTCACTTCTTGTGCCTTACAGCATATTTGAGTGGAGGAGCCTAGTTGTTAAGTCTTGAAGATGAATAAAAACCTTCCTAACTGATCTCTTCTGTCAGGAGTTTGTTTCAGATTCTAATACTTAAGCTGCAGCCATGAGAACACTAGCCTCTCTTAAAACAAAAGAAAAAGCTTGTTTCTCCTTGTGACATTACCTGAGACATCAGTTGTTAACTTCTATCATTAGCTGATAGGCACACAGAAATGAAGTTGCCTTACTTCAGGGGCTTTGTTGCGGTTAGTTTTTCAGGGCATTGTGTTTTAGCATGCCATTTTCATGGATGAATAATGGTAGGGCTCTTTGTCACTCCGAGTGTGGCCAGGTGCTTCGGGATGCGGCTCGCACAGCACCGAGCTGGGGCTTGGGTCTTTGCAGGGCTCAGCTCTCCAGTTACCACTAGAAACCCTCTATTATGCCCCATTCTGTAGCCTGACCACAAGAAACAAGCAATTTCTGAAAAGTTAAAGGAGAGGTCATCTCTAATTGAAACAACTCAATGTGTAGGTCAGATTTGAAGGATCTTTAATGTGAGAGATCATGAAATAAAGAGATTTAGGCAATTGTTGAAACATGTAATTGCAAAAGCCAATCACACAAAGGGAGATGCGAGTTGGCCACAGTGGCGAAAGCCAAGCCGCAGTTCGAGGATGATCAAAAGCTGATCCATGTTGCCCTCATTCTTTATCAAAATGAATCTTGTCTTTTTCTGGGTTCGGTTACTACAATTTAAAGCTGAATTTTATAAAACTCTCCTGTTCAGTCATAGTTATACGAATCAAATTACTTAGATATAAAACTGCATTCTGGATCAAGCTCTCTCCTTCTATATTCTTCTATGGATGTTCAAAACTAAATTTGTCCAGACAGAACAGAATAGAATTCCATCATGAAAATAAGTTTGTTGATTTTTATATGTTGGAAAGGACAATGCCACCTGTCTTTCATTCCTAGGAACTAGATTCTGCAAGTCTAATCTATGGAGAAACTTTTAATTTACATTCTTGAATCATTAAGCATTGATTCTGGAAATGTATAAACTGCTCTGCAGCGCAATCCAACCAGCACTGTTGTATTGTTGAATAGCGGACCAGAAATTGAAAATAATTAATAAGAAATTGAGAATAACTGAACTGTTTTCATTGTCTACTTGAGAAAGTAGGGATGTTGTCATATAAAGTCGTTATTACTTTAGATGTGCAAACATCAGAACAGTTTGGATTGTAAGGTTTAAGGCTTGATCCTGTAGGAAAGCGTCTCTTTCCTAAAATTTCCATTCCCAGTGATTCCAGTGGGATCAAAATGTTTGAAAGTGCTCAGTGTCTGTGTATTGTGGTTATCACTGACAGAGTTGAAAGATGGTGCAAGGGAAAAATATTCCACAGGCTTTCACATTTTTACTGCATCCCCTAAATAATGAACTGACTGTGGGTCAACCTGAAACAGATTATTTCTGTTTCTTTTTCCTGGAGAAATCCAACATTGAAAAGATCCGTTAAAGTACTATTTCCAGCAATGCTCTTTACAGAAATTTCAGTGGCTGCTTCATGCTAGTACTGCTAATTGCCTTTATCACACATAGCACAGGAGCCACTCAACTAATTCTGACTTTTGACTCTGGCTGGTAACATACCTTTGTCATAGGAAAACCAAGAACAGCGCAAATTTAAATTACCCCAGTAGCTCACTGGTTATTTCTAGGCTATGTACAGTTCATGTAAACATTTAGATCAGTAGAGTACTTTTTAACTGAACTTCTCATTTCAAAAGTAGACAAAGAGAAATGGGAAGCAAGATAGTTTCCTGAAAATGGAAGAGGGATCCACACAGCAATGTAACATAGGCAGTCTTTTGAATATGTAAAAAAACCCCGCAAACTGTGTATGTGGAATCTGACTGCATAAGCTCAGCAAGAGCTTTGAATTAACATCATAAGCCTTGGAGTTTTTGTTTGAAAAGTCTGATACTGATTTTAGAAGGCTCATTGAAGAAAATGACAGACCAAATGGTTAGCAAAGTCTTAAGAGGAGTTTCAAGAATTTTTTCTTTCTCCGTACAGAATATCTACATGCTATGGCCTTAGGAAGCCACTTACGGGATTAAATCAGCAGCTGATACTTCCCTAGATATATTGTGTGATGTTTTCCTTTCTGTGGCTTGCTTTGGAAGTTGGTGGGTGTGATATGAAAATTGCCTGCACCAAGTCCAATGTTTTGTATTAGTGCCCTGGTACCAAAGTGGGTTGTTTTAAGGGAGCCTGTATGACCAGTTCATTTAGCTAAGAGCCACAGTCACAAAGTATTTGGGGTGCAAATGAAAGCCACAGTACAAAATAAAGCTAACTGAATGTTTTTGTAGCATAAATCAACATCACACTTGGCCACAGCTTTCTGGTGACACTCTGTGACAAGATTTCTTGCAGAGCATCAATGCTTGCTGTGAGCTTTCCCCAAGCCTCACTCAGGCCATCCTTGCTGGAAAAAGGGGGTGAAAACATGGGAATGCCTGTCCCATTTCCCACATGTGATCTGAATGACCACCTATCTTTCTGGAGCATTCTGCCTTCAGTCCTTTGCATCTCACAGCATCTAGCTATAGAGTCCATACCACCCCTCTGTCTTGCCATTCTCAGGGACTCCACAAATTCCCTTGTACTGGTAGCATACACTGCTTTTTTGTTTATAGTACCATGTCTACACAGTGAGCCAGATGTGGGAGCAACCCTGATCATATCACAGAGCTGGAAAAAGTCCCATGTTCCCCTCTTACTAGAAAAGACTGATTTTGAAAGGTGACCTCTAACTAACAGTGATAGTTGACCAGATAGGCCAGCAGGGAAAACAGATTTAAGTTAAGATTGTGGATTATGATTTTAGGTTACACTACATTAAAGATCACATTAAAAGCAAAGATGGAAACAGCTACTAAGGTAGTGGTAACTTTTCTGTATTGGATAGCAGTGGCTACATCCACTAGGAAAATAATGGAGATGCTTGCCCAATTTGCTGGTGAGGAAGGAGGAACCTCATAACTTTTGGGGGAAAGAGTAACACATGACAGAGATGCAAGCCTCTTAATAGCACACAGCACCTGGAGAGGAACGTAATAATGAGTTTCGGCTTCCCCTCCAAGGACAAGATCTGGTCCCTGGTATGAGGCTTGCTGCTGACCCAGAGAAGCCAAATTCCACCTAGAAGCCAAGGTGCTGGAGCACAGCACAGCTGTCTGGCTGAACCGATCTTCCCCAGCTCAGCCAGGGAGGAGTCTTGTGCAGGATGACTGTGAGACAAGAAGCCCTCCTGATGCAGACCAGGGCAAAGGTGCACGGCTTTCATCCTTGCTACTGCCAGTCTCACCTCTAGTGAAAGCATGGGCATCTTTTTGCATCTGTAACACTCAGGACCTCCTGGCTGTTTTCAAGGGAATCCAGAATGATATCAACTGGATTATAGATGGGGAAGTGAGACGTTAATTGTCTTGTCTATATTATACAAAGAAACACATGGCCAAAGATAGTTCAGACTTGGGGTCTTCCACGACCCCAAATGACTATGTAAAAGCCAGTTCACTCCTTCTCTTGTTAGACTCCCATATGTTGCAGTGTTAAATTCTTATAGATAAGTGTTTAATTTTCTCTGTACTGTCACACTTAATAATTTGAAGTGTTGGAGCAGGATCATTACTTACAGCTCATAAGAGGAATTATTTACTAAAATATTCTTATCACTTATTTGATCTTACTCTGCAATTATGGGAAAAACTTTGGTTTCTATTCCAGTTTTCTATGTTTTCCAAGGATGTCAGCAGCAGAGCAAAAGAAGGAACAGATTCTCCAGAAAGCTCTCTACTAAAGAGTTTTTAACAAAAGGATTTTTAAAATTAAAGTGAATGTCACTGTGCACATAGCGTAGGCTAAGATAGCAGTTGCATTGCATAAATGTGCTCTTTAGAGTTTTAATTCACTAGGAAAACTCTCTCGGAGAAATTAAATAGTACTCATGGGAAAGGATCCTTCTTTCAGCAAGTTTTCTTGGGACTTTCAGGGCCATTAACAAGCCTAATACACTGCATTACCTTTCCAGTCACTTCTTTTCCCTTTGTTGTGATACCTACTTAAAATATCAAAGCTGTGAGAAGTTCAATGAGATATTGAAAACTGAGTAACACAGGTTTTATATGACAATTCCAAATCCCTCCCTCTGTCTTTTTTTTTTTTTTTTCAGAAGTTCTTTGCCAGCATCACTAGATGAAAAAGAAATAAAAAGTCCATGGGTGGGACATGAAGGACTGACAAGGTAAAGCCAGATCAAAAAGAAGCCTCCATTAATAAATCAAAGAGGCTAAACAAAGGGCAGAACAGAAAAAAGTATTTTGAATGCTGTAACCTAGATGTAAACTGTCCTAATTCAGCATTATTTAGCATTCACAAGATTAATTCTTAGTCATTCTAACCCAAAAAAGAGGGAGGGGGAGAAGCAATATTCTTCTGGTGGTATCAGGAAAAATGGCAAGGTTAGGAATCAGTGAACAAAGTCAACATATTTTTCCTGGAGACAAAGAACAGGAAAAAATGCTAGTTCTTGATGTTTCTGATTAAATGTTAACATTTAGGGTTTTAAAGCTAAAAAAGGAAACTGGAAAAAAGGAAGTGCAGATGTAGCACTGAAAGTACACACAGATAACTTAACTGTCACTATACAGAAATAAATCCTTAGAATATGAGCTGGAGGTCCCAGGCTTATCGCATTTAACCTAATGTCTAGTCTACATTTTTGGAATTAGCTTTCTGTCAGATCTTTTCCTTTATAACTGTTTTGATCATCAGTGTGACTAGGTATGATGTTCAACTGATAAAACTATTAGAACCTCATAGTGCAGAGGCAGCTACTAAACCAAAACCAGGAAGAACGTTTGGAAGAACACTTTATAATGCTTTGATACCACCCATCATATATTCCATTTTATGCCTAGGTTTGTGATCTGGCAAGTCAATTATCTTTTGCAGTTCTGATCCAAAAAGTTCTGTGTCAACTTTTAAAACATGTTCGGAAATCAGAGCAAATCCTGACTTCCCTTTGGTGGATGTCATACATTGAATCAGACTTTATCCTGATGTTTTCAGTATCCAACCCAAGTTTGATGGGCTGAGGACACAAAAGCCTGAAATCCAACCTGAATTGCAGTATAACATGCATAAAGCTCCCAAGAGTCAAAATAGATTCATATAAGCATAAACACACAGAAATCTTACATGACTTATGATGTATAAGTATGAATTACTGACTTTTTAAGAGCATATCAAATAAAAATTGAACATATTTCCACCTTGGATTCATATTTGGTGGAACTGCAGAAATGTATTTCCTTACGATTATATTTCTTAGAAAAAAATTAGCAAGTGTCCTCTTTCTATTGATACATTCTTCCCAATAAACTTTGTTAGTGGACGTGTGAGACTTCTGAATGCATTGCTGTTTGTATTCAGCTACTTAACCTTGGGAATCCTTCTCAAAACCAAGATGAGATTAAACCTATATAATCCCATTGAATGAAAACACAGAAGTGAAGATCTGGTAGTCCAAATCCAGGCATCCCAGGTCTAACCTTTCGAAACTAACATTAAAGTGCCTCATTGCTGTAAACAGAGATCTGCACCTGCTGGGTTTATTTCAAAAGACACAGGTATAAGCCTTTGCAAATGCCTTTTGCGTTCTGTAATTTGACTGGTCTCAATTTGAAATTGAAGGCAAATCTTTTCTTTTTCATCAATAATCTGCTACAACTTTTAAAACAAATATTCTTTTGAACATTGCTCATCAAATCAGACATCCGCTATCATTCTTTAACAACAAAATTGTATTTTTAACCTGACACTTTAAGGTGGACTTGATAACCCCTAATCCTCAACTGCTGCACAATCTTCTCTTGTTTTGTAAATTGCCTTTAAGAAAGTAACCTAGACATGTCTTTGATGTGGGTTTGTCCTTTATTTACTACAGCTTCTGAAAATCTTTGATAAATTAATCTCACCAGTAGAATAGCAATGTGTAATTCATACTTTGATGCCTGCTATTGAAGAAACTGCTACTCACCACTGCTACTCAGTGGGTTAGAGGTTCGGGAGAAAATACACAGAAGGCGTCCTCATTTAAGTGGTTTCATATATCCAGACAAGGAAGACTGTGTGTGTGCTTGAGAAGCAAACAATTTCTTCCCTAATAACTTCCATATACTTATACAGTACTATTTCCTGCAGTCCTGCATCTGTGCTTGTGTGATCCACTATGACTCAGCTTCCAGAAACAGTGGTTCTGGGAGATTTATTTTTTTACAGAAATATGCATAGCTACAAATAAAAATAAGCATTTGAAAAAATAACTATAAGTGTGTGTTTGTGTCTGTGTGCATACTCCACTGGTGCTCAGTGGGACTGGTGCTGCAGTACTTCAAGACGACCTGTTGTACAGCTATTTACACTTTGTGAACTGACACATTTCAGATTAATCTGGCATTTAGCTCTGTGAAAAGGAAATCTTATTCACATGACATATGGCACACAGGCAAATTTTAACATGTGGAAACAGATGCACTTGCCTGAATCAGAAGTCACTGAATCTCCAGTACACTACAGGCTGTATCTGTTTGAATTATATCAGTACTGCCATGGCAAATTGTCACTGTGAAAAGATAGTAAGTACTCCCTGCCAAATCATCTCTGCTTTTATTAACCCTGCATCCTAGATTAGTGCAGCTCAGACATGACATTGATGATTGCAGACCATACCTTTGCTTGCAGCATAATTGAGTCTGAAAATGACGTCAGAATCAGGGCTTTTAGCATCTTGTACAATTAAACCCTTAGGCACTAGTAAGTGAGTATCAGTTGAAAACAGAAACTTGCTGATGCACTATTGTTGTTGCCAGCTTACATAGTGTGCTCAGAAGCCTCTTAGCAATTACCAAACATTTGAGTTTGTGCTTAGTTTTAATATAATGGCTTAAAATTATGCTTTAAGTGCTTAGGATTTTCTTTTAAGAAGGAGAAACATTCAAAAAATATTTGATGTTGAAAAAGGATCTAAACAACATTATAATTAGGCAAAGTCTATTTTGGGAATGTCAGAAAGAATGTCAAGAGTTTGTTGGGCCAGTGCCCAATGTCATCATTTGGTATAATGACTCTATTCATCCCATTTAAATCCAAAATCATCACATTTTTCTTAACTGTAGGGCAAAAGACAGGAGACTCTTTCTCATTCTTTTCTCCCCACACTTCGTAATGATCTTCGCTTTTAAGACACAGTCTATCTCTGCCTTCACTAGTGTTCTGCTCTTATCTCTTTATGCATACACAGAGAAAAGTTGCATACTTTTCCAAAAACTGCAAACACAAATATGAGTGTGAAAGACTAGGTCTAAAGACACTGTGATGTCTGCTTACTTTCAGAAAAGAAAAGAACAGTGAAGAGAATCAAAAAGAGAAGAAGAAAAAAGAAAAGGAAAGACACTGTCCTCCTTAATTAGTAAAAATCTTGGTCATATCAAACAGTGAATTTAAAGTGATGTATGTTTGCACTTGCATAGTAATAAAAGGCAGCTAAAGGAATTTGATTTTTTTTTTCAGTTTTCCCTCCTATGATGGATGATTCTGGAGGTTCCTATTCAACACCTCAGATCATCAGACCATTTAATCCAGAATCTTCTGTTTCTAGGAAGAAATTCTTTTTTCCTGCGAAGATGGTCAAATATTGGTCCAAGTTGTCTAGAGATGTTTTGAAACCTCTGCCCTTGAACATATTCAAAACTTTACTGGACATGAACAACCTGCTCTAAGTGAACTTCCTTCAAGCAGGGGATTGGACTGGATGGCCTCTTAAGGGGCCTTCCAACCCAAATTATTGTATGATTCTGTGCTGCTGATATGTAAGATGATGACTAAAAGGACAGTACTTCTCCCTCACACAGCTGTAAAACATGAGAAAAACATGATGTCATCTTCTCTGTAAATCTTTGGAAGTCTCAGTGAAGGTACCAGTGCTGAACATATTTTTTGTGAAACTGAAGGAACTGGTCATTTTGATTTTGAAATTGGATTGCAGATCTCTCGGTTTGGTTTGTGGATGTATGGGTACCTGCCTATCAGCTCAGATCTTAGAAGATGATGCCTCCAAGTACTTCTTCCTCTTTACCTTACTCCTTTCCAAGCTTTTACTGACTAATTAGTAATTCAAATTCAGCAGTTATGTATTTTTTTTAGTAATTTATCTGAATTTATTTGTATATGAGTTGAATAGTTTGTTCATTGGTATGTATCTTTTTTAAAAAACAACTTTTTCACATAAAATAAGGAAACAAAAGTTTACAATAAGGAGAACTTCTCCAGAACATATAAGTAAATGTGTCAGACAATTCTCAACCATCGTGATGGCATTCCTATGTCTTCTAATTAACACGACAGAGTCCAAGAGTCCAAGAAGATGATAGCACATGTAGGTATACAGATTAGATTGTACAGAGATATTAGGCCAGGCTAAGTTTTGTTAGCAAAGAAAAGGATATTCCCGTGTGATCACATATTTAGAAGACTGATAAATGCCAGCTAACTTATCATCTAAAGATGCTATCAGTAGCAAAAATTTTGCCCCAAACGAAAACATTTGGAAGTATATCCCTTATTATTTATTTATTCTTTTACCCTTTTCCATACAGAAAAAAACCCAAAGCAACAACAACAACAACAAAAACCAACCAACCAACCAAACAAAAAACAGAAAAGAAAAAAGAAATGCTTAGATCAAGGGCTAGGTTCTGTCATTACTTATGATGATACAAAACCAAAGTTAAGTCATCCAGTTCTGACTTCAGTCATAGGTTGTATCCACAATAAACTTAGCACAAAGTGAGGTAGCTAATACATTCTAGTGCTGTATGTGGATTCTTGTCTCCCAACTTTACATGATTCAGTGAAAGCTTCTACTTCAGATTTATCATCTTGATTCTCCTTAGAAGTATTGGAAAGAAAGCAGCAGAGTTTGTGATTAAATATGATTCTGAAGTTAGCAATTTAAGGCATGAGTAAGAGGAATGCTGACACGAGTGCCTATTTTCTTTAACTTCCTATAAAAAAGGGATTCAGATGTACATGTGTATACTGTAGCCATCTGAAGCAAGGTAAATTGAACCTCACCTTCTGCCCATGAATCAACACTTCTCCACAGAGTAGTTTTGGAAATAGAGGAACGTCCTTTGTGCCCCTGGAACACTCTGGCTATGTCTGTATTTCTGTACCTGAGTCCCTGTGCTGGACTGCAAATCATGGCTGTGTCTTTGCTCCTAGGCAGGGTGAGACCTGGACATGAACTGTCCTGTTCTTCCCAATACTTCCGTACTTTTATGGAAAGGAAGCCTAAAGAAGCAGGGCACACAAAATACATGGTAGGCTCTGAACAAGAAGACCAAGACCCTGTGGCAAGCACCACCAGGTGCAACTTCAGTCTTGAGAGAACATTTGTATGAGGCAGCTATTGGACTCTAAATATGTACTCCAGTCCTCTGGGCATCAGAATGTAGATCTACTTGGCACCTTCTTTATGCTCCTCAAAAGCCAGATAAACCCACTAACTTCAGATGATCCTTTCTGGAATATCAGCACAATCAATATCTCTACTGACACAGATGTTGCACCGAAGTAAGCTGAGGGGAATTTGGCCCTCGACTGCTTTGATCAAGGGTTATTGGAAGGATTGTAATTTGAAATAACAGCACAAGTTGTGAATTTCCTTGTCTGCAGACACAGACAAATGAGATGGGACAACATTCTCTGAGCAAAGAGCCCTTCTTGAAAGAGAACTGGAGAAGTGGAAAGTCTGCGCTCAATTACATTAACGAGATAAATCATTTATATGCCTCGAATCGAATTTGCTGCATGATTTAAGGGCATCATCACTATATGCAGTGTTGTCATTCCTTGTTAGTTGTTATTTCCTTGTTATTAATTCTAATTCTTATTGCCTCTCAACTGTCCATGCTCAGAAAGAGAAGTGCTTGGGTTTTCTGTATTCTGTTGCTATGTAATGTGATATAAAACAAGTTTGGAGTGTCTCCCTGAATGCGTGCAACAAAAACTAGGCCAGAAATCCCTTCCGCTGCAGCTGCTAATCATTAAATCATGGACCTGTTCAAGAAGCCCTATATCCTTATGTCAGACTGCATGAGAACCTATAGGAAGGTATTCATATGCCAACTAAAAAAATCCCCATCAATACAGTACTATATGTGCATCATCTTCACACTTTTGGATACAAAAGTCTTCTGTTTTTTATAGAATCAATACAAAATTATGAAGAGGATTTACATGAATGTATATCTGAATGTACACAGAGAGAGGGAGAGGAAGAGAGCTGGTATTATTTTAGTAGAGCTGGTCAGAAAAAATTAGTAGAAATGAGAATTCTAAAAAAATTGAGGGGAGGAGAAAAATAAAAATGTCACAATTTTTTGCTACTCTCCAACAAAGGTTTCAGCAGATGAAACAGGCTATTTTTCTCAAAAAATGATTTTGTGTTGTATTTGGAGAATAAATAGGGAAAAGATGATTGCGGACATCGTGTTTTCAATTTCAGATAGTGTAATTTTGGGCATACTATTTATATGGTTTTCGTTTGTGCTTTAGTCAGCATGTTTTTCCTGAGATATTAAAAACTTTTTGATCTATAGAAAAAAACCCCAAATCTGCGATGAGATGAGCCTCTATGTTAGCAACCATTTGTAAAATTCAAAAATATTTGCTAAAATTTAAAGGTATTTTCACCAGGCTTCATTTCCTGAGTACAGAATTCAAATTTACAAAGTTGAAGTGCTTATTCAAACACACGTCACTTTTACTGAAGCAATTTTGAAATCAAGAATGGTTTTATGTTTTTTTCTAAATATATAAAAATCATAAATACTCAGTATCTTTTTTAAGGACCATTTTAGCAATGTACATATCCTATTATAAAACTCACTGCTAAAATACCCTTAAACTTTAAAGAAAGAAAAAATAAATCAATCCTGCAGTATTTTATGGAAATATTCTCAAAATAGAAAGGATATCTTGCCTTGCACTGACTGTTATGATCCCCGGTATTACTTGAAATGTTGAAAATATGAAACCTTTAAGAGAGGAGAATAGGTATTGTATCAATAAAAAACACAAACTGCAGCTGCTAAACTGTTAGGTAAATGTACATATATTTAACACATTATCTTTTTACTCAAAAGTGAGCTGGATTCTTTGTGTCCCCATGCTGGAGCCTGGGACAGGGGCTCTGGCTGTGCTATAGCATTGGGTACTGGGACTGCAGCTCCCACCGAGCGCGGGGCTGTGGCAAGGTGCTGTGCTGTGCAGGGATCCTCTGCTGCAAGGGAGAAGGCAGGTCATGGTGGTGGCTGTGAGACAAGCCCAACAGCAGGGCTCTACAATACAGGAAGGAGGGCCACCTGCAAAGAGCAGGTTTGGTGCCTCATAGAGCTCTCTGTTACGATGAGGGCTCTCATTTTCTTTTCCAGCTTGGCAGAGCCATGATTTCTGGCAAGTGTATACCACTAATATTAGTCTGCCTCACAAGGGTGTTTGCTAGACTCAGTTAATTAATATATGTCATATTTGGAGATAAGTGCTCTATAACTGAATTTGGTCTCTGTCATCATCTCTAGGATTTTTGCCACTAGCTTCAATGTGGAGAGGATTTTGTTGTACGATGAAAACCAAAGAACAGGTTTTTATGAGACTCCAAGAGTATAGTTAAAGAAGGACACCTTTGAGTGCTTTCTAACATGTAATAATATCAATCTGCTATCATTGACCTCCTACTGCTGCAAGCAGGATGGCTAAGCAAAGGCTGTTTATTTTCCTATAGATCAAAGAGAGGAAACAAAAGAAATCTCCCCAAAAGGTGGTTCACTGCAGAAGCCAGTGCTCTTGTTTCCCTATCTGATCAGCAGATTCCTTCAGCTTGCATTGATAAACCCGGCTGCTGCTCAGTCAGCCTCAGCTCTGTCATCAGTCTTGTCGGACAAGATGCCTGACTCTTCCCAGGCTGCATGGGAGAATAACAGTCTTGCTTTGGCATAGCTAAAATACAATAGATGGGAGCTGGAATATAAAGTGAGGAATTCCTCACATACCTTCCCATTTTCATGGACTATTGACAGCGAAGAAGGGTGGGGGGGGGGCGGGAAGTGCACTTTGGCATTCAGCCAGATATTTCATTCGTTTTCCTTTTAATTGCCTGAAGTCATTCCACATTGTGCAAGGGTCCCCCCCTCCCCGACCTCTCTTTTCTCCTCATCCTTTTCCTCCCTCCCTCTTGCAGCCACCCTCAGCCCCAGTGGCAGCACCGGAAGGCTGGGTCCTGCCTCCTGCACACCCTCCAAGGAGAGGAGCACCTGGATGCCCATGTTACTGGGATGCTGCTCTCTGCTCTGATGCAGAACAAGCAAAAATCCCTCTATGACGTAACAAGTGCTTGCCTTACTGATGTTGTCAGCCTTAGTTTGTGGTGTAGGACCACATCGTTAACTTGGGCAAAGTGTTGTAGTTCTGTGGAAATCAATGAGACTGCAACAATATACGTCAGCTGAGGGTCTTTCCCTGGATCTTTACTTGAATTCATTATCTGAGGTACCTTCCTTAAGGCTTTAACTAAATTCCAAATCCCCACTGCAGTCGACTTACTTAAATTCCCACTGCAATGCCAATTACCCAAAAAAGTCCCTTCTCCCAGCACCACACTTCTGTGTAGTGCTATTGGAATGTGTTACACAGAGTTGCTTCATTCAACTTCAGAGCTGTTGGCATTTTAGTGGATACAGTGGGTATTGCAATGTCTCTGTCCTCAATGAACCTCATGCAATATTTGAAAAATGCAGAGGCAGAAGGTGTGAGTAGAAGTACTTTTTTTCTGTAGTCAAAGAGCTCTAACCAGCAAATTTGTTATTTTTTAAATTATGCTGAAGAGCAAAGCTCTCAAAGACTTCATCTAATATGTTTTGAAAGACCACTTTTTTATAATAATTTAATTAAGATGCATTTTACAGAGCTTTAAGACAATCTTCACCTCCAAATCTTTATATAAACAGTTGGATATGTTTGTGTAACAGTCATTTCAGGACAGTAGATTAGAATATAGCCACTGTTGATTAGGGATTAGGTCCTTGAATATCTTACAGATCGGGATCTTTTTCCCCAACAGGAATCAATGAAAAATCGTACACTACTCAAGTGAGCAAAAGCCTATTTGATGCAAAATAGCTTGAAAGCAGATTTGGTTTTATTTTCATTATATAAGAATCTCAGTTTTCTGGGATTTTCTGTAGAATTTAGGAATAAATTAATATACCTGATTTTGCGTTTTAAGGTGATGTTCCGGGTCCTGTGTTTTCAAGTCTAACATCTGTTTTCAGTCTTTATTTATCCTAGTTGTAGCTGCCAATTTTATGTCAGTGAACGATATGGTAATATTCTCTGTTGGAAAGTTTGCAACAGAGTGAAAGAGAAGAAGAGAGAAGAAGGGAAAGAAGGGAAGAAGGGAAGAAGATGATTGTTGTTTTGTCAAGAAGTAAAAAATGTAGAAAAACAAAAACTGAAGTATTGCTAATGGAGTTTATACTGTACAAAACTTCAGGAAAAATGCTTGCAAATCCAGGTTGGCCAATATATATATGTGTGTGTGTATATATATAGATATTTTTTTTTTTTTAGAGTACTACTCAGGTTCTCACTGTAGCTACAGTATCAGTCCTGTCTTAAATGAGACTGAGGAACTTGCATGAACACCAGAGCATGAGAGCTCCCTTGACTGTAGCCAGGAGCTAAACCATTCATTTTACCAGCATTACCTGGCAGAACCGGGATGGGGAGCAGAGTGCAGCCCAGTCCCTATCCCACGCTCTTTGCCATCATGCCAGCAGCAATAGGGTACAGGGAAGTGCTGTTCAGGCACCCCCAAATCACAGGCTGCCACCCTGCGTGCCCAGTGGCACTGCCTGCCCAGCAGTGAGCCCACTACATTGAAAGACTGTAGTTGCAAGCCGTGTTCGGCTTTCAGTATGAACTCCAGCTCTTCTCTGAAGTACAAAGGTGGCCTGTTGATTCATATCTTAATGCTGTCATTAGAAACACTTTTTAAAATGAAACCTAGGCAGAGATCTGCCACAGTTGCACGGCACATGGGGACAGCACTTCGTTGGGCAGTAATATGTGTTCAGCCACACTCCCACCAAGCTGCTGTCAGTCACAGCAGCTGGGGAGTCACAGAAATAGAGGATTTTATCTTGTGTGTTTCTGTTAGGATGATGAGGGGAAAGCTTCCTTGGCTTCCCGCCATGGTGCAGCTTCACATCCCTGTAACAGGAGAGACACCACCTACAGAGTGGGGCTAGCTATGGGACAGATAAAAGGAACGATCAAAAAAGTGGGATGATCAGCTATCATGCAAACAAGAGCTATAAAAATGTGACAGAAAGAGGGTGGAATTGCAACAAGTAGCTAGAGAGGGAAAAATTATGCAAACTTTCAAAAGCACTGCACTGATGTAGTGTTTCATGGGTTCTTAGTAAGCGTTAGTATTTGTGCACCGATTATATCTCTGATGTACAAAGCACTTTTCATTCAGAGATCTGGAATTGTCTCACACACACCAGTGCCAAAGTCACCACATTTGCCAGTAGAGTGAGCCAGCTCTGGAATGTCATTAACAGCAAATGCTGTCTAATGTTCTACTTTTTAAACACAAATATCAAAGAGAGAGAAAAAAAGAAAGAGCTGGAGGGATGGGGAGGAGGGAGGGAAAAGTCAATTGCTTTTGCAGAAACTGCAGTTTCTTTCAAAAAACCTGTCATTGACATCTTTCCCCAGAAAACATTTTGTCATGCACATCAGTGTATGTCTTTAAGGAGATCAATCTAGAGAAGGAGTCAAACCAACAATCATCATGTGACAGATTTTCAGACGGTGTTCTCATCAATCACACTGATAATGAGGTGGCAAATTGCTGTCTTATAGCAAAACTAGAAAGACAACTACCCCAGTAGGTGTCAATGAATATGTCAAAGGATTGTCCCTAGGGGAGTCTGAGAAGGTTCTCAGAAACCTCTTTGTGAAGCCTGAATGCAGAATACTTTATTGATCACTAAAGAACTTGCACTGACATGCTATTTCCCCATGACATTTGAACCACCAATTTCCTAACTCATGGTGAGTACCTATTTGGTATTTTTTTCTTTCACCTTTAGATATACTACAAAATCTTGTTTTAATATTCGCTTAGTCTTTCATCTCCTAAAGGACATCAAAAGCAAAATTTTGGAAGTTATAAGCAAACAAAATGCCTGAAAATGTTTAATGACCAATAATCACTGTGACTTAGTAATAACAATTCAGAATTAACTTGCTTAGGTTATATTCTGAGCTATTTTCATAGGTTGACTAGTATCTGACATTCTGCCTTAGTGAAACAAGTAGTCCTGTTTATGGAGTAACCTGCTATTAATCTGCAGAGCTGGGTTATCAGCACAGTGACTTTTGAAGACAAAATGGTCCTTTTGTTCTCATTTTTCTTAAGTCTCTTTTAGCATCTGAATTAGAGCCCAGTATGCTCCTGCAGCTCGAGATCATGCAGTGGGGACTTGCCATCACTCCAGGTTGTCTTCTAGAGAGTTTTGGTGGCAGACAGATGCTGTTCTCCAGGCCTGAATTTCTGCATGTTTTATTTGTCAGATTTTCAAGCAATCATGGTAATGCTTATTTTCTCCTGTTTTTGTCAGAGTGCAAACAGGTGGACTGTCCTTTTCAGTTCTGAGGCAAATAATATTGCAAAAAGCAATGTGAAAAGTGTGAAAATTTTACACACTGCTTTGATTGCGCTTGACTCCATTGTGAGCCAAATTTCACAAGATTTCCCTCAATATTTAAATGAAAAAAATGTGTCCAAATGCCTTTGAGATAATTTGAATAGTCACTCACTTTTGGTAAGAAAATTTAATATGAACAGATGGAATTTGTTGAAATTTTTCTTGAAAAACACTTTGATAAAAATCTTAATTTAAAATCAATTAAAAAAAAATCCATCCAATTGTTAATATTGCACAAAAAGATTTTATGCTGAGAAAAGGACATATTTCAATAATAAATATTGAAATGTGAACATTTCAATTAGATTTGGGGTTTATATGGTGTCTAGTACAACTGTTTCAAGTTTTGAGACTAATAATGCAGAATCACACCTGGAATAAGTTTTCTAATATCCATTTGAGCTTGTGTGGCTGAGGTCAAATGACATGACATCACTTCTGAGTAAAACTGTAAGTGTATGGTTGGTAACTCATAGTGCACACGGTAATTAAATGCTATTATCTGGTATACCTTTACATTGCAATTATATGCAAACCCTTGGTATAAAAGTGTACAGATTTTATGTGTGCAGCTGCCTGGGGTTACACATGCCTGTGGTTGTCTCATCTTTGAGAATATTTAGGCATTCAAAACTACTGAAACATATTTGGGTTTATATTCAGCTTTTGTCATATCAAATCAAATATGTGCAAACCACATGTAACAATAAGAAACGTAAATGAAAGCAATAATGGTGCAAAGAAGACCCAAGCCCAATGTATTCTCTGTGTGCCACTTATGATCATTTGCTGGCAAAGTTTTCGTAACATAAAATGAGGCCTCAGACTAATTTCACATGCGTCTTCTGTCAGAAGATGGTTGTGAAAGTCTAAGAAAAGCAGTCCAAAAGATTATTTTGCAGAATGTCAAAAGTTAGAAACTGGAACAATGTCTGGAGTTGTTCCTGCTTCCAACCTTTGACATTCCATGAAACAATATACTGAAGTACAGCTCTACTTCAACATTATGAGTAATGTATTTCAAAGGGTTTATGAGCCTTATCTAATTCCAGTCAAAGTTAATGGAAAAATTCCCACTGAACAATAGTAATAGTAAGTGTAGTCTTATTGGATTGCCAAAGGGCCAGCTGTGAAAGGACCACTATTGTGCTAGACACTCAGCGAAGCAGTAGCAAGCTCAAGTCCCAAAGAATTTATGATCTAAACAGACAAGACAACCCCATGGTGGGGAACAAAATAGCCCAGGAACTGAATGGCATCCTATTATACCATGCGTAATTGAGTCATATCAGTATTTAGTATCTTGGATCTTAATCTCCTAATTAATACCATTGGCATTAGAGACTTGAACTAGAGTGATCCCAATTGCATCTTAATAGGAAAATTTGTTTGGTTTGAATTTCCATCGTATTTGGGGCTTTGTTCATATTCCTTTAGTTTCTTACCTGGACATTTAAGACACAAACAATGTAGCACCCCAGCTGAGGTAGCAGATATACTTTCTGAAGGCAAGGGACCATCAAGCCTGAGTAAGCATTACAAGAATGTCAGTGGTATGTAGTTGCTCTCCATATATTTACTAAAACTCAAAGAAATCTGACATGATAAGTGCTGCTGAGACAGGCCTGTCATGGAATTTAGGATTTTTTCCCTTTCACACATGCCCAAGCAAAGCAGCAAGATAGGCAAGTGAAGATCAGTGACACTAGCTATTCCTAGCTAAGTTGACTGTCCTCTCATGCTCTCTGTGTGTGGCTAGCTTGGACAGTGGTGTGTCTTAAGCATATGACCTTCTGGATCATTTAGACTCAGGATGACTGCGTGTTTCTCTCCCTCTTTTTGTGAATTTCATAAATGCTTTCAGTATTGGGTCTTTTCTTAGCCAAATGTGTGTAACATGCTATGGTTTCTGTACTGGTCAACATCACCACCCATGAAAACACTAACTCCCTTAGCAATAAAATCTAGATCAATAGAGCAATGAGAGAGACATTATCAAGTATCCTTTGAAAGATATGCTTGCAATATGGTGAAAGGAGACAATCTGGTTTTATTACTGTAAAAACTGTGATGTACAAGGCAATGAGGTGAAGCATGAGACTTCTTCAACCATCCCTTTCCTTATAGGCTCAGGGTGGGGAGGAGGAGGGCAAGAAGTTGTTAAGGAGGTTGCTGTCCTGAGCCTGAATTAAAGACACTTCAGATTCTCAGAGTGATCTGTGTGAATTTGGATGAACTATAAGCAGTGAAAATGCACAGCTGCTATTCACATCCTGAAATTAGTCTCCTCCCAGAAGATTGTCTTGGAGGATTATGTGATCCTTTCTTGCCATCCACTCACTCTGCCATTTCCTAAACTCTGATGTTTTTTACTGCATCTCTGGCAGTTAAAAGAATGTATGTACTTGTATATGCCTGAAGGAGACTGCAAATATGTTTTTAGAAGTACACAAGAAGACATCTATTTCATAGATCAACCAAAAGTAACTGGTTTTTATTGTTAAGGAACTCAAGGGAACACAGGTACTGCTGTCAGCTTCTCTCCACACCCACTATGCAAGATGACTACAGAATCAATTTAATCAAGAATGAAGACTGTATAATTCAAGCAAGAAGGTCAAAAGTCTTGTGTCTATAAGAAAAGTGCACTGGATTAACTTCAGTCAGTTTTTAAATCAACATTATCAAAGCTTGGTTGAATAATTAGGTAAGTAGATTAATACCACCTCTAATTTAATTTAAAGCTGAGCTAATTTAGGACAAACTAATAGCTGCTCTTTTATGCTAAAATGAATATATTCCCACAAGAGTTTGCACTCATTTACCTAAATCAATTAAATTCATATCCTAGGTCAAATCAGTGCAACTTTCCTATGTAACTAAGACCTTAAAAAATGGTTTCTAAAGATAGGTATCTCAGTTAAACACTTAAGCTGCAGTCTGAATCCTATTGAAGTGTGTTTCTGAATCAGTGGCTCCGTTCTGCTCTCAGGAAGAAACCTCCACTTTAGTGAAAGTCATCTTAGGATCATAGTGAGTTTATATTTTTAATTCTTCCATGTTGGCAGATGAAGACTTATCATAGTTACTCTCACATTAACTAGTCTGAATGATTTTTACCAGGGTAGCAACAGCCTAACTGGATGCAGGACTCAGGAGAGACTATGAAACCAAGGATATTTGCATAAATATTCAGATAACTGCCATGTGCTGGGTGGTCATGGCTGCCCTGCTATCCCCACTTACACTAACGAGTACCATCATACAAACTGTTATATTTTCCAGCAGGATAGATGGATGTTGCGTGGTAGATATGGGTCCAGCTGACATAGTGGGTTTCTCCAGATCCTTCCGAGCCCTGATGTTGTGTTCCAATGTCTCTTATGTGTTGTTCTTATCTCTGTTTTTTCTCCCTAAACTCAGGAGAAACATACACCATTTCATAGTTCAGCATCTTCTTTCTTGTGGTCCTTGCTCCCTTCAAATGACTCTGAATTAATTAGCTGTTCTCTTCCACCTTCAGTCCTATGCTTATGCTTTGTCATATGAATTCTATTTAAAACAAGTGCAGCACGACAGGTGCTTCCAGCAGTACCATTTGGGTTTTGCACCTCTTCCCCATGACAGCAGATCATAGTGCTAGATGTTTGGGAATTCCTGTGCCAAAGGAGAGGGGCTCAGCTCTCCCACAAAGTACTGATGAAGTGTTTCCACCTGTTGCAGGCCTCTTACTCAGACAGTACCATTTGTATTCATAGCAGCAGGAAATTACGGATGCTTTGAATATGGTGCATCTTTCATACAAACCACATAGGTTATCTGTTGTAGTTAGACCTTGGCAGTACAGAGGTGAAAAATCTCTGATGACCAGAGTAACTGCTTTATTTTTCTACTTTTTTTGAGGGAATGACACCTCAAATAGCATCAGGGATTCCCAAAATGCAGGTGAGTTTGCAGTGCCTTCACACCTGATGCTCTTTACGCTGACTTGTGGAGTGAGGCCACTGCATGAAGAGGAGAAATATATTCCCTCACTAACTGGATGCTTGTCCTTCTGATACAGGCAAACTGCTTCCAGATTGCTCTGCCTGACTCCCAGGTAGGTGTGTTGTGTTTTTGTGTATCGAAATGTCTAATATTAATGTGCTGCTAAACCATGTTTAGATAATTAGTGCTTGGTTTGTGTAATAGCTGCTCTTAGGGTGGGCAATTTTCTGGTGAGATTTAACCCTGCTATCCTTCAGTCTCTTGTCCACTTTTGCAAACCATTCACAGCCTTGACTATACCTCCATACTGAGATGAAGGCTGTATCCAGCTCTGATTTCTGCTAGCAACCTTTAGAGCTTCTCTGGTGCTCTACCTGGTATGACTGCTACCTCAGTGCTTTCTCTACCATAGCCCTGCAAAAACTGTTGCATAAGCAGTCACTCCCAGAGCTGAAATAACAAAGAAAGGAAAGGCAAGCAAGCAAAATATCCTGTGACAGGAGCTAATAGGACATCTACAATATATGGACACAAGTCAGAGCAGGTCTGGGATGTATGTCACCTAGCAAGAGAAGATACGTCGAGTGGGATGAAGAGAGGGGCACTGGCAAGGCTCTGAATGGAGAAGTGGACTCAAACCAACCTTCTTGGCGCATGACAGAAGGCTGTCATTCCTCTGTTCGTTTCTTATTAGCAATCTCCGAAGTCTTATCCCTTTACCCGACTTTATCCAAGATTTCCTTTCAAGTCCAAGGACATAACCCATCATTTTTGTTCTGCTCTTCTTAAATCTCTCCTCTGCTTTTTCTGTACGTAATCATTTGATGCTCTTCACTGTTTCCCCAGGTTACTACTTAATGGGTTTTGCACATCTCTTAATGTCCGTCAGTCTTGTAAGAGAAAAATAAGGTGTTCCTGCATGTATAGTCACTGTGTGGTCTCCATAGGTCTTGCTGGATCTGTTGCTGCTTGCCAGGACTCATGTATATGTCAGCTGGATCACTTCTTACTGCACAAAAGCTGAGCACATCATGCAGTATGTTTCAGTAAATATTTATTTGAATGTTGATACAAATCTACATCAGCCGTGTTCCAGTTCCTTTGGATTGCCCTGAGTGCTCATTGGCGGCAATAGATGAGAATTTTAAGCAAATACTGAAAATAGCCTCAGTCTATGATGTCTGAATTGATAAATGTGAGTTCTTGCACCACAAAGATGCTTCTAAGCCTTGTGGCCATCTAGCTGGGGTACAGAAAGGTCCTAGCAGTTCAGCTTGAATATTATAGATCTCAACTATTAGCAAGATACAGCTTATAAACAATGACTGACTGTTCATCAGATCATACTGGCAATAAATACACAAAAGCAAGACAGAACTTGGTGAAAAAATATTGATGTACAAATTACTCATCCAGCTCCAGCAAACACAAATAACCCATTACTTTTCTTTGAGTTGGGTATATTTTGTACTCATGTAAAAGGTTCCCAGAAAAGCTCATAATTAATGAAATAAAACATTGCATGATTCAAAGGAGTGTAGCTATGAAACACAATCTGTAGTACATATGTTTAGGTAACTCCTTGGGGGTGGACAAATTAATTAATTTTTCATAATGAAACTGCCAACTGGAAGAGGAACTGCCAGTGAAATTGGTAAGACTATCCACTTTGTCTCTCTGGAAAAAAGAACATCTTTAATCTGATTCTGCTCTCCATTGCGTGTAGTTCACACAAATGAGAATATAGTTAGGCTCACTCATTCTGCCTTTAAAAATTATTTATTTCATTAGGACAAAATACTCATTCTAGATGAGTTAGGGATTTTTTATAGTGTGGGTGAAAAATGAAAATGTGTAGCCACCATAAGTATCTGGATAACTATACCTAACCGCTTTCTTTAGAGTGCAGATTAATTACAGAGAAGCAGAAGACAATATAACTTTGCAAAGGAATGTTGCAATGTAAAAGCATGATGTAATTTAATCAATTAATCTGACTGAATGATAAATAAATCTGAAAGGAAGTAGAATGCCTCTAATTATATTCCAGACAAGAATGCATCTACCCTGATTTCCTGCAAAGGAAACTGTATTGCCAGTGAAGGAATCACCAGTTCCATGTACAGATTCTTCAATAAACTAAAGAATAGACTAAAAGGTTACCTGTTTAAATTTCTAAACATAGCTTTAGATATCTGGGTTTGGGTTTTTTTTTTTGTCAAATATCTTTCCTATCTCCTACTCTTTAAGGCCTTGCTCCTCTATGAAGAAAGGCAAGATATGAACAAAACAACAACAACAAATAAATAAATAGAAATCCCCTAATAGGGGATTGGTCTCACTTAAAGAATCAAAATAGTGTAGTAGATTAGGAACTGACAAGTTCTGGCAACAATTTACCCTGTAATTCTTAGACAGCTACTTCCAGGACTCAGTTCCCTCACCTGTTTAACTGCAAACTGCTTACTTGTATCTGGGGGATGTTCCAAGATATTTTACTGATAATGCATTACATCTGATCTTACACTGGAAATTAAGTGGCTATTTTATCCTTTCTTCATGCTAATTTGGAGATGATGTATCTTAACTGTTACTGCCTCTACTGTGATAAATACATTTACTTAGGAGGAATTGCGAGAAGTCCAGGTGTCTCCCATCAGTGTGAATTAAGCCAGTTACTGTGTTCCATACGTAGCTTTTCCAGCACAGATTGTATTGATTATGGAGGAATCAAACTATTCCTACTTACAGTTACCTTACATAAAATTATTGATGGAGAGGAAGTGAGCTTTTAAGCATACTAAGGAAGTATGGTACTTTGTCTTTCAGTGTGTTTGACAAAAACAAGGGCTTGCAGATGGTGTTAACACTTTTCCCCTTCAGGTTGCTAATATTTCACACAGAGCTTTAAAAGAAAAGAAGAGTCAAAAAATGCTATAGGAGCAAAGCAAACAGACCAGGTTATGAACCTAGATAAAAAGCCTGAAGACAATATGGGGAAATTTTGGCTTATAACTTCAAGGATTTTTCTCATGGGAAAAGTAACACTTTGCTTTAATAAAAGAAAATAAATAGTTACAAACACAAGCCATTTGTTGTTTGATGTAACAATGTTATCTGCTCTCTGAGATTTTTTTATTTCTGTTCAAGGCATAAAATAATTATTGAAGAGGGCTGTTTCATCTCTGTAGAGTACAAAAGTCGTCTTGCTAATTGCCACATCAAATGACCAGAGGACCCCAATGGAAACCTTCAAATGACTGTGAAAAAATTCAGGCCGTCACTAAATGCTGGGCACTTTTTTTGTGTGTGTGATTTCCCATTGCAGATTAGGTTACTTGGGTGTGGGCTTATCACACAGGAAAGGCCTGGCTGCAGATTAGTTCTGCACCATTGCAGGTCTGTTATGCCAGCTTCATCCTTGACCAAATCGATGGCTAGCACCTTTATTGTATTTTTGTGATACGAAAGAACACTGGACTGTCCAGGCAACAAAAGAAGCAGCAGAAGGCCTACTGTGTTTCTAAAGTGTTACTTCTCTACTTTTTGTCATGCACCAGTGACATGAGTGCCGGGTCCCAGACTTTAACCTCACACAGAGTCAGAAAAAAGCTGTCAGTCTCGGCTTGTTCAAAGACAATTCCTTTGTGAAGATCAGACTAAAGTGGCATGGTCCATATACTCACTAAAGCATGCCAAGGAGTCAGAAAGTCATAATCCGCCTTTGTACTTATGGCCATTCACATTTTCCTCCATGGCTGGTGCCCAATTACCAGTGCTGTAATTTTTTTCTATTGTTAGAAAGCCATAAGGGTTTAGCTACCACTTATCCAATCAGGGTCATGACCTGATGTATTTAGGCTTTGCAAATATAAGTAACAGTTCCCTTATCAGTGTCACCAGGACTCTTTAACACTTAGCAAGCAGAAAGATAAATATACTTGGCAGATACAATTTGATCCATTACTAAGCCTTCCATTTTACCAATGACCCATGGCGCTCTGCCATTCAAGGGTATGTTAACTATTATAACCTTATACCCTTCAGCACCAGTTCAGGAACTGGCCAACTTAGACTTACAGGAAAGACTTACATATGATGGCCTGTCAACCTGATCTATAACACAAGGGTTTGCCCTGCAAAATCAGTGATGATTCTGACCTTGCTTGCAATAGTTTTACTTTGGCCCAGTTCTAGGAGAATTCCTCCTGACTTACACCAGGACAAGAACTGGGCTCTGTCTTAGGTCAGTTTGCTTCCAAGAGGAAGCCAAAGCCAGCTGATTTCGGTGGTGCTATTACTAGAAGCACCACTTCTTCTTTCTCAACTTTGATTAACTGCCTAACTTAAATATTGCTTTATGCTACTTTACAACTCAGATTTATCCTGAAAAGTTCTGATTACTTTCATTTCCTCTTTCAGATTCTTTCTAAAATGTCTGCAAGCCACAAGGTCTATGAAAGATAGGACAAGGGCCTGCATTCAGGTGCTGGAGAGCGCAGATTCTCTCATTCATCTACCTCTCAGGCAGGTACTGAAATAATTGTTCTTAGCAGTGTTACGTTTAACAGGTACATACTTAAGAAGGGCTGAAGGTGCGGCATCAGATCTAGGGAAGCATCTCTTTTAAGCAGAATAGGGCAAGAATTCAAGTGTGACCCACAAGTGTGAAAATCCTATAATAAAATGATCAAGATAGGCTGGAGGTTTCTGCTATCTTGAAAATGCATCTTGATTGATTAGAGATCTGAAAGTTTGAGGCATTCAGTTTTCACCTCTTCTCATAGTGAAATCTTAACCAATTTAAAAGGATGGCTAAGACTCCTCATTCTTATTAAAATGGTTTAGTTGGAATTAATGACTGTGTAGCAGCACCAGCTTATTAATCTATGCAATTGGGTCATGATTGGGTCAGTGTTTCAGTCATGATTAAAGTACAGAGTCTAACTTTCCACTTAAACATATATCTGTGCACAGAAAGGATTATTTGGCCTTCAGGCCATGTCTGGAATGCAGACGTGAACTTACACTCTCTAACAAAGCAAGCTCCCCTGTCCCCTCTCCCACATATAAGTTAAAAGCTTCATCTGAATAAAAACTGCTAGGTCATTTTTATACTCTGAATAACAAAGAAATGTGCTATGATCAAGATTATGAGTCTAAGACTACCGGTAACGATGCAGTGTCAGCATTATTAATTCTAAGGCAGAAGTCATGAGATGGCTTATGTCTATTTTGGGTGTTGAGAATTGTCTGGACAAAATGAAGAAGGCAGAGGAAAAAATATTGTACTTTGTGTTTGCACAGCAACATCAGTTCAGGCTGATGATATTTTTATCATCGTTAACAGCTGTTTTATCTCCCCGTTTTGCAGGGACTTGCTAAACGTCTTGTGTATTCTTGGACAAAGACACGCAGTCAACAAGGTCCTCTTCCTCCTTGGAAAAAGTGTCCATAGAGTCACGTGGTTAGCACCCCTAGTTAAAGCCAGGAGGAAAGAATGCCCATTTATCCTACGGCTCCTCTAAGTTCTTATTGTTTCTCCCTCTGTCTGCTCCTTTTTTTTTTTTTTCTTTTAACACAGCCCATTCTTCAAAATCTCTAAGCACTAATTAAGCACAGTTTTTAATAAATCTTAATCCAAGAGACAGCGAGGTAGAGCTGGACCTCGCCCTTGCAATATGTAGCAGGAGTTTTGAAGGGTGAGCAGAATCCAGTCCTCACCCAGAAGATACCAAAGTCCATGCTCTGATGATCCAGTACAGACTTTGCAAGCATGTCTTTACTGCTGGTCAGCTGAACTTCTAGATTCAGACTGTTAGTCTATCTTAAATTACAGTAATATTATTATTATTGTTCAACTAAATCTCTAGTTTAATTTCCTTAAGAGTTCATATCCTTTGGAAGTGCGTTATGGAAGTTTTCTTTTTAAGTGGCAGCTATATGGGACTTAAAACGAATGATATATTTTAGGCTATCAGTCTTATCTGGAGCTGAGATGCTCAAGAGAATAGGGAACTCTTTTTTTGTTTTTTAATGATGTGTTAGGGCATGGAGTTTCCTGAACATTTAGCAAAGGGATGTCAGGGTGAAACAGCTGCACATATTAAACCAGCAGTGAAATCCAACTCCTTTTCATCTTCTCAGTTATACAGCTCTTTGTGAAATTATTCCACAGGGCAATGTGTGAATAACTGCTAACTAATGTTTGATCAATTCCATTTTAAGGTGGTACAAATGGGACTGCCTGCATAGTGCTGACATAGGTGATGGAGCCAGCACTGGGAAAACACAGTGTCATAAATTGATTCAGGTTAAATGGCCTGATGCTTAGCTAATTATTTTATAGTTCATTGACATTCAGCAAATGTGAGAACTGCAAACCTTGTAGCCACAAGGTGCCATGAGATAGCTGTAAACAGAAGGTCTTTGATGCGACAAATGGTATGTAGGGGCAGTTACATATAGGCATCCTGACTCAAAGGCTCACTTACAGGGCTACTCTCAAAATAAAAAATAAATCAAGCCGAAACAGCTATTTTGATCCTGCCTGAAAAACTCTTACATGAAAGAATCTGACACACTGACCTTACCTTTCCCTCATCAGTTCTTTGTCTTTACTGTAGTTACACTTTAGAAGATGCTTACAGAAAGTGTAAAGGGAAATCAACCCATAATTTATAACAATATAAAAGTAACTAACTTCTTGAAACACACATTGTAATCAAATATCACTCAGTAATTTAAAAGTATTAGAAATCTTCAAAAGTATTGCAGAAACAAGAACATAAATAATACATGTTCACAAATACCTTTCACTTTCCTTGAGAAGCAGGCTGGTGCCCTAATGGATGGAACACTCAAATAGGCTGGAGGGGGGACTGATAAAAATAGTTTATTTTAATCAAGTTCTAAATTAGCAAGCAAGATGTGTTGATATACATGACTGGGTCTGATCTTTCTTGGTGTTTTTCATCTCTTCATCATTTAAAAAGGCTGTTTCTTCAATAAGGGACAAAGCCTCCTACTCCTTTTTGTTTACCAGAAATGTTTCCCATGTCTCTTCACATTTATTTCAGAGTTTGCACCGCCTAGCATGCATTACTCATGCATTACTCAGATCTATCAAGATGCATTTAGATGAGAATTTGAAACTAAAATAAACATACAAAACAGTATTTTACCAAAATAATGTTACCCTAAATACACATAAGAAGAAGACATGGTTTTACCAAGATTGGGCGTTGACAGATTTCTTAGATAAAGAAATATATTATCTATATGTATTACACTTAATCAATTGACTCCTGATCACTACAGATCAGAATTTGAGATTTATTAGGTTCTATCTCTCACATTCTGGCTTTATTCATGGATTGGGAGGGGAAGACAAACTTTCTTGCCTCCCCAGACCCTGAGGAGTTTCTGAAGTTAGAATCAACTAGTTGCTGTACCATAATAACCAAATAGACATAAATGAAAAAGTTTTGAGGTGCAACAAGCTCTGTTTAAGAAGCTCACGCAGCAACTAGTTCAACATTTCGGCTTTTGTTTAAAAGTTCGTCTGAATTAATTTACTCTTGCCAGAGAAGCTGACAGAATATCACACCACTGGTCATTGATTAGATGGGCCTGACTACGGAGAGTCAAAAGATTGGGGCCCATTTGTCTTATTTTTATCAAAGCCTAGGACAGTCCCAAGATTTCTATAACCTTCCCTTTCCTTCCACTTTCCAAGCTGGAGCAGTTCAAGACTGTTTCATGATGTGGTTTAGAACATCCCTACAATCAAGCATCTGGTATAGGAAATTCATCAATTGTAGCAACCTAAAAAACCTTCAAGCATTAAGTTATTGATTCACTGTTAGCGATTTCAAAATGTCAGTCAGACACTTTTTCTAGGACCACCGAGGCTCGGAAATCAGCGCCGCTCCTGTGCTTTGGGGCACAGATGATCACAAAGAGAGATTAGGTTTGAGTTCTCCCACCCATATTCATGTTCACATCAATGTGCTTACTCATGCCTAGAATTCAGAGCACAAGGGATGGTAAAAATATAATGTTAAAATGCCAATGACAATTAGCATTTATTCAAGTTTATTAATGGGGGAAAAAAAAAATAAAATTGCCACAGTGATTAGGGCCAGAAGGGTTATCCACATGAAATGGGATTTGTTGAGGAACAAACATGCATTTCTTATGTAATTTTACATACCAAAACCCACTAGTACTTGCAAATTCAAATTTTTCCCAAGCTAGCAGTAGATGGAAAATGTTATTCCTCCTCAAAAATTTGCCTACAAATCTTAAAATAATATAAAATACATTTTGAAACAAGGTTCCAAGTTAAATATAATTTTAAGAGTAGTTTCTATTTTAAAAAAGTGTGTATCATAATTGATAAGATTTTTTATTATTTCTTTTTAAATTATTTTTAAGATTCTATTTCTTTTATTTCTCCTTTTCTTTCCCTCTTTCCTTTCTGGAAAATGGTGAAATACGAGAAAGATGGGGAAAGTCCTTACATTAAAGAGAAAAAAATTTGTGAAAAACTGAGATTTCTCAGTACTGACTTCTAAACGAAACCCCAAAATGGTGAAAGAAAACTGGAAAACATAGAAAGAAACTTACTTTCTTCTGCTCCTGAATTCACTTTCCTCATTTGTTTTGTGGTAAGTCTACTTGGACAGAACAGTATTTCAAAGTGAAGGATATCAGTTTTGTAATTTTATTTGTTCCACCCATTTAGTCAACAATATTTTTGTTTAAGTTGGTAAATTACAGTTCCCAACTGATAAAATAAAAATAGCTGTGCTAGAAATGAGTGGGCTGATTTGACTCCTAGCTTTGTCCATGGGTAAATATTTCAAAAGTTCTTGTGTTCAGGTGCTTCATTTAAATCGATTTTCTGAGACTCTAGATGGGTAACGGTATCAACATGGAGGGTCAATTAATTCAAATCATCTTTAATTTCCTGTTACAGAATGTTCATTGCCTAAGAAGACACATCATACAATTGTTCAGTCCAGTATTGCCAAGCATGTGACAGCACACACCTTTCCTATGCTGCTATGGAATTTTGCTTTCTATTCTGTGTCTGCCCAAGTAACCCTACTTTATTTATAAGGCCTGTTCATCAAAGGTACTTGCATTTACTCGCGACTTCTGTGCAGCATCTTTTTCTTGTTCATCATGATATTTTTTGGAAAAAAAAAACAAACAAACCACAAAACCCCCCTTCTTCTTTCTTATTAAGAAATCACTCTCTCACCATGTTCTTGCTTCCTTTTAAAGACATAGGCCCCTTGATTAGCAATAAACAGATGTCTGCTAATTGTAGATAAGTTACTTGCTATTTCTATGCCTGTTGGCCAAAAAAGCTAAAAATAATGTTTGAAACAGAAAAGTAAGCTGTAAAAATGAGTAAATTAACATTTAATACAGACTTAGTAACCTTCTTGGAAAATGAATATTCATTCCCAAAGGTCATGAATCAGTAGAAAACAGATTTCAAACTTTTATTTTGGAGTGGGGTTAGAGTGGGGTTTAAGAACAGACAATGAAGACTGGGAATTCAGTCTCGCTCTTGATCCCTTCAGCAGTGCACAGGTCTCACAGAATTTGTTTTGTCAGTCTATTGGCAAGAATTTGGCACAGGAGTCCAGCCATCAATCACTGGAGTTTCTTCAGTTTAGATATAAATAGCGTAGGTGAAGGTTTAGGGTTGTTTATAAAGAATCCACAAAATCTTTTTTTAATCTGTTACTGACAGATGGAAATATCACAGCATGTCTTCAGGCCAAACTCAGTGCATGTTGCTCAAAACAGCTAGGAGCATAAAATGCCAGCTCGCTGGTCAAAATGCAGGAAAACAGCACTTCTCATGAAATTCTTCAACCATGACATGGGAAGAAAGGTGATCTGGGGCCTGAAGTGCATCCTCGAACACCAGAGCGCTGAGCTGGGTCTCCCTTGACAGATGCCTTGTGTAACTCTACTAAATATGCAATGTTTCTGTGCCTCGGGTTCTAATTTCTAAAATTACACATCCTTTCCTTTTGCCCACCTCATTATCTTTGTTTTCAGGGAGGTTCTTCAGAGCAAGAGGCTCTATTATGTGTGCGTATGTGGTGGGTTCACCCAGGCCAGCAGCCAGCCACCCACCCAGCCAGCCGCTGTCCTCCCCAGGCACACAAGGCAGGGGGAGAAAATGGCATGAAAAAACTCGTAGGTTGAGATAAATACAGGGAAATTTCTTACCCTTTCCCAGGCTCAGCTCCATTCCTTCACGCGAGATGCCTCTGCCAGGGCACGGGCCCGTGGTTGGTTTGTAAACAGCTGGTCTCTGCTGCTCCTTCCTCCTCACACATGGTGTCTCCATGGGCTGCAGGGGAATCCCTTCCTCCTTCCTCCTCCTCCTCTGACCTGGGTGCTCACAGGGCTGTTTCTCTCTTTTTTGCCTCCTCCTCTGCCAGTTTTTTCTTAAACACTCTTTCCCTGAGGTGCCACCAGCCTGACTGACAGGCTTGGCTGTGCCTGGTGGTGGAGGCCATTGGAACTGTCTGGAACTGGTTGAAACCAGCCATGCCCTGCACAGGGCAGCCCTCACCTCTCCTCACAGAGGCACCTGGCAGCCTCCACTGCCAGCACCTTGCTGCAGACACTCAATACAACATGTTTTTATGTTATATGGCAAAGATAACTCCGTCGATGGCCATTATCGTCAAGGGGCAGGCAGCAAACAGGAAGCCATGCAGCCCTTCAGGTTGTCACCCATCAAACAGGAGCTGTGCAACTCAGTGAAGAGCTAAAGATGGCGTTGTTAACCTAGTAAGTTATTTTACCATGAGAGAATTGATTTTTATTAGTCTATCGCTGCACTCAGTTGTCCCTAAGACAGCTTTAAGGGATACCTGATGCCAGCACAGAGTCAGGCCTGGAGCTGCTGCAGTACGGCTGAGATCACAGCAAGGCAAACAGCCGCATGAGGTCCTGAGGCCTAGGCCTGTCTGCCGGCATGGGCCTGGGCAGGGTTCGCCCCACGGTGTGACAGGGGGACCAGGACAGGGTAATGTCCCGGGCTGCGTGGCATGCCACTGAAACTCAGTTTTAGAAAACTCATTTCTGTCTTTCCGTAGCATGTTTCAGCAAAATGTTGCACCATGCTAAAATGCTGGCTGAAAATAAAAGTCCAAGTCCTGCACACTGTTAACTTCCATCGGTTTCATTGGCAAAAGCAGGGTATTTTGTATTCCTGCTAAAGCTGATGTTATGTATGTCATGATTGTTGGTACGCTGCTTTTTCTCAGGAAAGGCAGGAGGCTGATAGATAATACCAGTATTTCCAGCCTCGGATACTCAGCTGATACAAATTTGTCCCCAAATACTGCTTTTCAATGACAAATGTAAATGCCTTTCTGTTTGCATTTTGACCTCTGAGCCTTCCTGAATCTTTTTCCAAGTTCTTCGCTCCAAACACATGGTCAAGAAACTCACTTTTCAAAAGTCCGAAGAGCTGAGTTTCTTATGAGAGTCTGACCCATGCAAGAATAGAAACCTCACTTTACGAAAAACAGTATTACAACTGTCATGCTGTCTGATGTCCTCTACTTTTACCACAGAACAATAGAAAATCAATTACACTGGCAACCCCCCGCCTTGCAGGGTGAGACTGTGTAAGCTTTCTCAACAGACATAGCAGATGTTTCTTAAAGACTGATTTCTGAAGCCTGGTTCTTTAGGTAGGGAAATTAGGCCTCCTTTCACAATTACTGTCTTCATTTCCTGTTACAAATCACAAATCATTCTACATTTCCAGGAGTGGTAGGCTTTATCACTGAGACACCTGCTAAATGCAGGGCTAAAATCACTATTTCTTGGTGTATGGGCCACCAAGCAGTCCACAGATGGTGGTGACACTTGCCAACAGCCTCAGCAAATCAACACTGCCTAGAGTTAAAAATGTTTGTCCCATTCCCTTCCCCACCATACCATCCTTCCCTGTCCTTAATTTTTACATCTAGAGGAAAATATAGTATTTGGTATTAAGACTCACTTTAGTAAAGGATTTTAACAGTCCACATTTTTAGAGATGTATTCTGCCAGGTCAGGGAAGGACTTATTTTCTGAATGCCTAATACATATTTAAAGGCCAATAATAGCACAGGATAGCTCCAAGAATGTTATATAACTTACAGAGTGGCTATTAAAAAAGGAGAGACTTTGTCATTTAAAAAAAAATAGAAGCCTGTGAGATTCCCACCATCTGGATGGAGTCTTTTTTCTTCCCAGATGAATTAGTTGTCAGGGGAGGAATTATTTTAGGCATCAAGTAACCCCTGATTCTGAGTGACAGACTAACACAAGAGCAGATGCAAGGTTACTGCTGCCTATCCATTATGTGGAAAGGAGACCCATGCATGTCCTACTTACTGTGCATACTGACTTGGGTTATTAAAAGAGTAACTAAAGGTGGGTCAGACCCAGAAGATAGCTCATACCACTCACAACAGATGTTCTTTCACAAGGGAGAAAGCAAACACTGGATACTTTCTGGGGATACTATAGAAGGAGGGATCTTCACTGCTTACAGCAACTCACTAGTTCAAATTTTCAACAGAAACACAAAGTCATCTTTTTCACTTCAACAGCAATTACTCTAATAAACTTTCTTAGGGCCTGAATTCTGCAGAAATCATGTCCTGGTATAAACCCCTTATTTGTGAGTAGCCTGTACATAACAGCATCTTCATGAATCCAAATAGAGCAACTGGCAACATTTTGAATACATCTTAAGAGAAAAATCAGTTTTCACTGTCTCCTACTTCAGCTAATGGAGATTTCTTTATTTACAGAAATATGGATATCTGTAATTACACCTGTCCCTGCAGGCAGTAGAAGTCTATTGTGGGAACCTTAAATAGTATCTTCTCAATAATGTTATATTTATAGGTTTATGTAATATAAGCTTTAGCCCAATATACAATAACAGAGACATTATTATAGTAGAAGTGCATGAAATGCTGTCTAGAAATTTCTGTGCCACCTGATTTCTTTATGAATTCAAGTCTCAGACCCTGTCCACCCAAATCTTTACTAAGGCTCCTGAATTCAGTAGAAGATCTGAATTAGTCTCACATCTGAACTGGTGTTTGTGTGTGGGTGGGTGTTGTGTTGGTTTTTTTATTTGTTTGATTTTTTTTATTTAGTGGACCCAAAGTAAACCTGAGTTGATCTGAGTCCAAAAATTCAAAAGTGAAGTGGTGGGCTGTGAAACATTTTACAGTCTGAAAGGAAAATAATGTCTACAATCAGTAAACATGGCAAGCCATAAGCCACCATTTTTCAAATCTAGTAAAGAGAGCAGGTGGTCGAAACAAACAGGCATACAAAATAAATGTGTGCTAAATGATGTTGAGGTCTTACCGTTTTGTCTTCACAGAACGTGATGAAACACAAGAGGACTGTGGACAGTACTAGCTGAAAATAAAGAAATAAAAAACAGTGCCATCTTGTGGTAAGTAAAATGCTTTGATAAGAGAAACCAGATTTTTCATACCTACTCAGAAATCTAGATATTAGAATAAAGATATTTAGAACTTGAGGTCGTGACTTTTCCCCTTTTCTGGGTTGGTTTCTTTGATGAGCTTGTAAGTGCCGCTGTTAGAAAAACAGAAAGCTGTAAAACCCTTCTGTTTCCACCAAAAAGAAATGAATAGTAGCTACATTAAGTTTAAATGAACATATTCACATCTAACTCCTCATTGTGTTGCCTTATTTAACACAAATAACTAGTCTCTGTATTTGAATTACTGAGGCGGAAGGTGGTTAATACTTATGTACAATATCTCACTGCCGAAACACCATAAATCTGACACTGCAGCTCAGGACAGCTGTGCAGCAGTGAGACAGTGTCACATCCGTGGAAAATCATGTTGAGGAAACAAGGTGTATTTTCCGAGCAGAGACTCTCTGAAGTTATGCAGTCTGCCCAGGTAAGTGTGTGCTGTTAGGACTGGAGTTGAGAGTATCAGAACGAGACCTTATCAGTGCCTTGCTCTAATTACTGATACCACAGTATGACTAAAAATAAACCTGAAGCTTTATCAGGCTGAGTGACTTTGGCAAAATATTTCTAAGGCCTGACTAAGACTACTGAAATCAGCAAGATCTTTTGTCTTTGACCTAAATGGAACAAGACTTCAACCTAGAGTACACATACTTCTAACATTATCCAACATTTTCTGTCTTACTCCATGAGTTTTTTCTTAAATCATGTGATCTGTTTACCAATGCAGGTAGTAGTAATAAGATAATAAAAGCTTGATAGTTATTTTAGGAGCCATGGACTGTCTGGTACAGTATCTCCCAGTGAGTAATAAACACTCTGAAGTTACTCCATTAATTTGTTTCTCTTGATTGCTTTTGAGATAAGAAAAGAACTCTACAGGTGTTTTTTCTTTTCTTAAAAATGCCTTTCAAATACTTGTAAAGAAAACCTTGCAGATTTCTTGAGATTTACCAACTCTATTTGTGGACAATAAAAGAATGATGAGAAGAAGGACATATTTTATGGAATTTTCCAAAGTTCTAATTAAGATTTCTTGGAAATTGTCAAAATTAACCTTAAAGTTAACATAATTAATTTCCAGTCCTCACCCGAAGGTATTAGAATTAAAAGAATTGCATGCCTTTATCTGAAATATATTATTCATCCTAAGCAAGAAACATAAGTCTTTGCCATAAATGTTAGGCCTACAACATTCTGAGTGTTGCCAAGAGTAAAATTTTTTACATCAGGAAAGCATACAGGTAACTTCTGGTCAGACCATGAGTAACCTTGTTCCCATTCAGTTTCAAGGCTTGAATATATAAACATTGGTTTCATAATAGGATTGAAACAAATATATTTTCTTTTTTTATAAAACCACGTTTAAAAATAGAGTCTATCATTTTCTTTTGACTAATCCTTTACTACTGAAGCCTGGCAGCACATACATTCAACATCTGTCAAAGTCCTGTCCATGGTTTCCTAAATTCAGGCACCTGAAAACTGAAGTTTCCAAAATTATGATTTCTTTCTGAAAATGAAGGTCAAAATATTTGTTGTCTTTCATTGTTTTCTACACATAAAACCAAAGGTATACTTCTGATTTTTTTATTGTAAGTGATTGGAAAAAAACCCTAAAACCAGTTCAATGTAACTTACGAAATATGATGCTTGCCTATTTTCCTGCAGCAGGCTTTTGCAAAGCATAATTCTTTGATACTTAATGTAGCGAGTGCAACCAGGTGAAGTTAGACCTCTCTAAGTTATTGAACACCACAGTTTGACACCTAGTGTGAAAGAACTGCTGACCCTCACAAGCACTAATACTTTGTGTATTAAGAATAAGACTTACTGCATTGACAACCTGTACTGAAGTCTACTAGCACCTGAACTGACGCATCATCACTCTTGCCAAGAGTGCTCAGATTATCACAGTAACAACTGTTCAAGAGAGGGAAGGAAGACTGCAAGTCTCCCTAATGTCCCTTTCTACATTCTATCTTATCTGATTGATCAAAATCTAGCTATTTGCTGGAGGAAGTACAGGGGCTATACTCCTAATCAGCTCCATACCAGTCCCCATGAGTCAGCATATGATCTCAGGATGTATAAAACACGTAATGCAGAAGTGAAGAAGACGTTGAGCTATGGTAGTGCTCACTAGCGACCGATAGTTATTCCAACAAGGGTTTCCCAAGTACATGGAACTGTTTCACAGGGGTAAAGAGCAAACTGGCTGGTTCAAGCTGGATTTCTGGGAAAGGTGATATTGTACCTTCTGAAGGATGCAGTAGCTGATGCAATAATCTACTGCATAAAAATGTACTTGTGTACTTTTAAAAGTAGGCCCAACTTCTTAGGTGGTGTAATGTTGGCATATAGTATTTCACACTTTAAGCTCTTCCTCCTCTTGGCTCTCTGATGTGTGTTGAATGTGTCTTATACCAGTCAGCCATATAAAAATATTATATTGGGCTGCTAGAGTAACTAAATTCAATTACCCTATTGTAACACCATTGCCTTTTTTTTTTTTAATTAGAAACATGATGATATTTCCCAAATGACTAAACTAAGCCATATTTTTCTCCTAAGTACTTCCCCAATGACAGAAATAAGTGGACCCATGTTTTTTGCTGATAGGAATAAAACTCACACAGTAAGACACAGAGCTTAACTGAAAGAGCATCAGGCTGCTACTCTTCTAAAATATCAGAAATGAATCATTATTTTATTATTTCCAATCTTTGCACTGAAAATATTCCCCAGGCCTAAAACACAACAGAGAAATTTATTCTAGACCTTGATGGGTATTGATTCACTAAGAAATGCTTGATCGTAACGTCACTGGATGGAACTGATGTTAAATTGTGACCACAGCAGATACGTGTATGAGTATATTACTAGCGTATACAGGCCAATGCACAGATTAAGAGCATTTTAGTCACAGTTAGGTCATAATTGTCCAGCAGGTGGTGTTATGAGTCACAGGAACTGGAAGTTTCTTGGAAAATTAGTGTGACCTGAATGTTGCAGGTAGATCTGGGCTTTGATGAACAAGGAGGACTACTTGATTGAACTTTAAAATGTAGAACTGTTTGATTAATACTTAGAATTTATTTAAACGACACAATGTGCCCAGTAAATAATGCAGGTGAAATGAGCCAGATATTGACACAAACTCATAGTCTGCTATTTTTTGATTGTTTGTTTTTAAGACTGAGATTCTACCACAAATCCATACACAGAGCATGAAATAGATCTTTGTAACCTCTCAACTACTTAGTATTTTTATTTCTAAAAATAGAAGACAAACCTGAGTGAAGTGTTTGAAGTTAGGATTGTTCAAATCCAGGAATATGTTCTGATAAAGTCTCTTGTAGGAAATTCCAGGATCTGCAAATATAAAGCAAAACCATGAGAAACAGTTGGGGGTTTGCCTCTTAATATATCAGGATCTAGGAAGAGGTGAGAGATGCATGGGAAGAAAGAGAACAAGTGGGCTTTCATTTCAAGTGGAAACAGGCTTATGCCTTCTCTAACCTGCTTTGGGAAGATAATGCTCCATAGGGTACTGTCCTGCTGGCTACAGTTGCCAGATTGCATCACACCTTGGCCCCAATTCCATTTTACAGCTCTAACAAGCATTGGTCAGGTGGTCAGCAGCCTCACAGAAGATTTACATTTCACTGCTGTACTAAATGTGCAAAGAGGCTGAAGATCAGTGAAAAAGGCTGTGGAAGGACCATTCTCATTGTAGCAGCAGGGACATTTTCATACAGAAATGCAGTGTTAGAGCAATGGCTGAGTGAATGAAGACCTGGATTGGAGTTTTTCCTGTTTGAGGAATATCCTTGTGTGGGCTTTGGCTGGAATAGTTAATTTTCTTCATAGTAGCTAGTATGGGGCTATGATTTGGGTTTGTGCTGAAGACACTGTTGATAACACAGAGATGTTTTTGTTATTGCTGAGCAGTGCTTACACAGAGCCAAGGCCTTTTCTGCTTCCCACCCCACCAGTGGGTGGACTGGGGATGCACAAGAAGCTGGAGGGAACACAGCCGGGACAGCTGACTCCAGCTGGCCAAAGGCATATCCCATACCATATGACGTCATGTTCAGCATATAAAGCTGGGGGAAGAAGAAGGAAGAGGGGGGACATTTGAAGTGATCGTACTTGTCTTCACAAATAACCATTACGTGTGGTGGAGCCCTGCTTTCCTGGAGATAGCTGAACACCTGCCGGCCCATGGGAAGTGGGGAATTAATTCCTTGGTTTGCTTTGCTTGCACACGTGGCTTTTACTTTCCCTATTAAACTGTCTTTATCTAAACCCACAATTCACTTTTCTCACTTTTACCCTTCTGATTCTCTCCCCCATCCCACTGGGGCGTGAGTGAACGAGCAACTGTGTCGTGTTTAGTTGCTGGCTGGGGTTAAACCATGACAGTCCTTTTTGGCACCCCACATGGGGCTCAACGAGTCCAAGATAAAGACAGTTTTGATTGGAATATGCCAGATCAAACTTATAGCTGTTATTGCTAGATTGAATTTATAGCTGTTATTGCTGTTCATTTATTAATTGGGAGACTTCTGTACTTGCCATGGGGCTTGCTTGCCTTACTGTAAATTAGAGTCTCATGCTCATTAGTGGCTGCCTTTTGCTTTCGCTGCTTGCTGTACTGCTTATCATTTGACTCTGCTGTGTCTGGGAACATTTTGCTAACAGCAATGGGGATGTGCCTGGGCTGGCTGATGGCCAGGGAATCGCTGCTGGTTTTGTACTGCTGCACTGGACAGGCTGGAACTCCAATGTGAACTTGAGTCAAAGGGACTGTGATCTGTGGATGAGTCCATGCGGGAGCAGGACACCCTGAAGCACCTGTGGCCATGGTTATGTCTGTGCCACAGCAGTTATACCTCTGAAGGGATTGTGGCCCAAGGATAAGTCCACACTGCAGAAGATACACCTCAAAGGATCTGTGTCTGTGGACAAGTCCATGCTGCAGCAAGCACACCTTGAAGCATCAGTGGCTGTGCATGAGGTCATGCTGGAGCACCTCAAAGCATGGGGCCATGGATAAGACCAAGATGGGTCAGGTACATTCCTGGAGGGACTGCAGCCATGGATAAGGTCATGTTGAAGCAGGTTTACTTCTGAAGGGACTGTGGCTATGGGTAAGGCCACACTGGAGCAGGTATATCTCTGAAGACATAGTGGTCCATGGAGAAGGCCATCCTGGAACAGGTGCACCTCAAAGTGACTGTGGCTATGGATAAATCTATGCCGCAGCAGGTACACCCCTGGAGAGACTGTGGCTCATAGGTAAAGCTCAGCTTGGAGCATGTACACGCCTAAGGGACTGCAGGCTGTGGATAAGTCCAAGCTGGAGCAGGGACCAGGTGAGATTTTCACAGCAACGTTAAACCTGATGGTCTGGTCCAAAGGGAAATGGAAATACCTTTAAATTGTTGTAACTCATGATTTGAGTTGCCTGTTACAGGAATTACTACAGCAGGAACCATCTCAACTAATGGAGGACAAGCCTTGCAAGAAGAACTACAGCAGTGACTCTACCTGAGCTGCTCAGTAATTTCACACAACACACCACCTCTCCTGTCCTGAGTGACCACTATAACAGATGGAGCTCAAAGTCATGGACTAAATTAACTCAGTGGACATTTTGTGGATGTTTATGGACATTTACGGACATTTTACGGGCATTTGACAGGGGTGGTCCATAAACTAAGGGAATGATATCTGTGTATTATATCAAAGGATGGAAAGGGGAGTGGTGGTGGTTAACGAAGCTGTATTGGACAGTGTAGTACCTGAGCATGATGTAAATGCAGTAGAATCAGGGATGGAGAATGCACTGGTTTTGGCTGGCATAGAGTTAATTTTCTTCATAGTAGCTAGTATGAGGCTATGGTTTGGTTTGGTGATGAAACACCCTAACCCCTGTAGCTTGTTCTATATGCTCTCACTTTTCCACTATCACTGTTCCATTCTTCAGGAAAGACCTCAAGAATTGCTAAGCCTAGGAGAATGCATTTATGCAGTTGCTTTCTCTAGTAAGCAGACAGAAGAGGAGAGCCCTGAAACCTATTTCTTCCTTTGCCTGTTTTGCATTAACCAGACACTGTGTAAAATACACTGACCATTGGTGGAGTGTATACCAGAATCCAAATTTCTCACACTCTAGACGAGTTCCTGAATCATTATTTGACAGCAGGAGACACCAATTCTTACCCTGTAAATTTTGAATTGTTTCCTGAAAAGTGGCACAGCTTCACCTTTTGGTCTGGGTAGCTAGGGTACCTTACAGGAAAGTCAGAGATGTGGGGCTGATCCCTCCTAGGAACACACAAAAGCTAGAGCTAGGTTGCTTGCATCCAGGACATTTGTTCCAATCCCATGTGTCTGATGATGCATATCTCTCTCTGTTTCAAAGGAGTGAGAAATGCTCTGTTTCTTTCCAAAGAACTGTTGCAGGCAATTATGGAGAATTTCTTGACTTTCATTCTGTTCTAGAACCCAGAAAAGTCAGGTTCTCTCCAGATGAATTAGTAGCTGCTGATGACAATTTAGCAGTATAGACTCTTCAGATACATATACTGACTTCGAAAACCAAGTCATAACAGAAGAGGAACACAAACCTCATGTATGAGTCTCATGTGGGGACCTTCAAGTCCACTAATTAGTTAAATGGGAAATATTATACCAATCAGATATAAACAGTTACTAATTTTTGAGCATAAGACTATAGCCCAAAGAGCACAACCCACTTAAAGATGTGCAGCAGAAGTTGACAAGCCTTTAAGTACTGTTGCTGCCCATGTGTTATTATAGATATGCAGCAGAATATGTAACAAACATGTTTCTTGTCCCTGAATATTGCAAGACTGGAAACAAGGTAGAACCTACTCTAAGAAAAGTAAACAAAAAGATGACCTTTTATGTAGGTAAGGAGTTCAGAATTACATGGTTGTTATTCCCTAATTGCCTTCACTGGAACATGAGTTACCCAGTTACTGTGCTTTCTTAGGCATGCCTTTTTTCCCCTGTTAAGAAGTAGCAAGGTCACATTGCTAACTTCCTGCTCTTAAAAGAGGAATTGCAACAGATAAGTCAGTAACAGAAAGAAAATAAATTGATTAAGAACAAAATCATTGATGAAATATCCATACAGCAGTTGTACAGCCTTCTAACTGTAGGGTTTATCTCCCTTCTGCCTTTCACCACCTGTTACAGATTTGATGGTTTATCACAATTATCTTGTTTATTACTGATATCCTAGGTGAGTAATATGTGAGAGGGCGTGTTCCAGGGGTACAATATAGAGAAATTGTGTGAGCAACCGTTTATTGGGATTAATGAGTGCAAGAACATTAGTAGCTATATGGGAGTGTATCTGCAGTGTTGGAAATAGTCGTAAAGAGAAGGATGTCTGAGACAATGATTTGATTAAAAATAAAAAATTGATCACTTCAAAATGCACATCCACATGCTTAGCTAAACTTGACATGCCTCTTAACCCCTCTAACCCCTTGATATGTGTCTTACATTTTGTAAAATCTGTATCAAACCCAGTGCGCCAGAATTTCCACTTCTCCAAATTTGCTTGAAGTGTAGCAATTGCGGCAGTTGGGTCATGTCAGAAGTAGTGTGGCCAGCAGGACCAGGGAAGTGATCATCCCCCTGCACTCAGCACTGGTGAGGCTGCACCTCGAGTACTGTGTTTAGGTCTACCCTGGAGAAAAGGAGGCTGAATGGAGGCGCTATTGCTCTCTACAGCTACCTGAAAGGAAGTTGTCGCCAGGTGAGCGTTGGTCACATCTCCCAAGTAACAAGTGATAGGACAAGAGAAAATGGCCCCAAGTTCCACCAGGGGAGGTTTAGGTTGGGTATTAGGAAAACTTTCTTCACCGAAAGGGTTGTCAAGGATTGGAGCAGGCTGCCCAGGGAGGTGGTGGAGTCACCACCCCTGGAGGTATTTAAGAAAATATATAGATGTGGTGCTTAGGGACACGGTTTAGTGGTGGCCTTGGCAGTGCTATGTTAACAGTTGGACTCAATGACCTTAGATGTCTTTTCCAATCTAAATAATTCTCTAAGTCTATGAATTAATAGCTAGAAAAAAAAAATAAATTTCCGGACTCCATATAGTAACAGCTAAACTAGTCCAGGTAGTGAAGCTTCCAAAGAGCATCAGTCTGGTTTGGTTTTGCAGGTGTTTCTAAGGTAAAAAAATACACTTTGAGTAACACCAGCTAACATGAATGAAGTAGAAATCCATCTTGTTCCTCACACACCCATATCACTAAAAGAGGAAGTTTTATGTTTCAACTTGGAAAACACCTTCTAATGAAAGGCAACATTTACCTGACAAACCCAGACATTTGGGTGGGTGGAGGGGTGTAATGCATTTCCAGCGGTACTCTCAGCTTCCTTTTACACACATACATTCAGCAGCTCAAGAAAATGCTGAGTGTCTTCAGCACATTATGAATTGGGTCCTTAGCACCTGTGAGTCTATCTTGGTTAGATGATATGACTGTGGTTTTTTGCTGTGTTCAAGGGTGGCAGAAAGCCACCTGAGAATTTCCTTTTCATTCTTGTGTACAACTTGACTAGCTTGAATCTTTAATAAGTGAATCAGGAATCCTATACTAAATTTCAAAATATCTCAAGACTTAAATTAGCTGATGACAGTCACAGCAAAGCAACAGCGATTTCAGTAATCCAGACCATTACTTAAGGAAAGTAAATCTTCCTAAACGTGTGTGACCTAATATGTGACAATTCTTTTATGATCAAAAGTTATTCTTTTTCTTCTTCTGTAAATTCTTAAATAATTCTGTAGAATTAGTCATAGGCAGCTAGTTGATTACACAGGTACAGTGCTTTTGTGGTAAGAAGTGACATCTGATAGGAATTGAGTGCTTCCTTCTGTGAGGACTTTGCAAATCCCATTTTTTGCCTGTAAAAAATGTAATTTCCAGTACTTTGGAAAGATATATAGATAACATATATGAGTTTTCTTTAAAAGGTAAACTAAAATGATACATTAAAAAAGCCTATGATATAAAATATTTGCCACAGGATGTTTCAGAAGAGTTTCTGAAAAGAGAAAAGAAACTGACGTTTCAGACATGGTATTTCTTCATAGTCCAGATTGCTTTTCACTTTGGTTTGTATAGATGATGGAGTGAATACCTGTTTCCATCCTCTAACGGCCAAACTTTCAGGCTGAGAAGTTCCCAGGGACATTTGAACAGACAGAGGGTGAAAGCACATGAAAGTGTATGTAGAGTACATGAGGAACTGATGTCTTGGCATAACACTGAAGTGGAGCACCAGTATAGCACAATTTGTGGAATGGCTTCAAAACTGTTAACATTTTCTTACTGCAATTGTTTCATTTGCTTTTGCTCTGGGCACCTTTCTTTGCAATCTAAACAAAACTGCCAGGGATTAGGTTGAATCAACTAGCTACTAATATTTTAATCCTTTTGCAGCTCATTGACCATAGCTGAACTAAGCGCTGGTCAAGTGCCATGTCACTAGTTCACTGGAATTCAGACTTTGGCACTCTGAAAAAGGCAACAGATGTGCTTTAATGATTATCTAATAACTTGTATTTTTTTTCCAGTTTGCTGTGCTAATGAAACTTAATCTCATTGACCCAACAGACAAGACCGTAACAGTAAGAACATTAATGGCCGGACAAAGCACCTGAACAATACCACACTTTGGCAAAAGTCCAGAAATCAAAGCGCTGCAAAATGTACTGGGAGCAATAGACATGTTGACTTCCATTCCATGAGCAGGAAAAAAAATCAGCTCTACAACCCATGAACTAACAGTGGGAATATGAATTCAGCATGCCTTCAAATAAACATCCTGAAATATCACTGCTTTTTCTGGGACAGGGAAAGACCAGAGTAAAATTTCTGTTAGGAATCAGTCAAAATTCAAGATGTCCAGATCCAAAATGTCAAGTTTAACCCTTGATTATTTCATTAGGTCAGTGGAGGTATATGAAGGATTAATTCTGTTTATGATGCGTGATTTCATATATAGAATTAAAATACACAGGCAGCAGTGCAGTTTAAGTCTTGATTTTTGCTTTCCACTTCATCTTTGGTGACTGTCAGATCATGTACAGAGCAGTCTAGAAAACAGACTAAATTTAAATAAAATTTGGATTACTGTTTAAGGCATAAAGTTAGGGATTTCTGAATCAAGTGGGCTTAAAATCTGTCATCTTCTCTCAAATACATCTGGATATTGTGTCATCTGGCTTCACTGTTCAGTACCAATCTCACGGTAAGGACTGCTGCACAGATGCACTGATTGGGAGCAAGTGCTGAACTCCTCTTGATTTCCTTGAGGATTTCAATGGGAGTGAAATATGTAAATGCTTTTGTGGACCTCGTGCTAACCTTTTAAATACCAGAATTTGTCTGGAAATCTTTGCAGCAGCATGTACAACTGTAAACAAACAACGTTTCAGAGTTGTCTTTTAGCTTGTGCTGTCACTGCTATACTATTCCTTGAGCTATACATAAAAGTCCTGTTTATGAGAAGCTTAAAGAGAGTTTTAAAGGAGAGAAGACAAGCAGCTGTCTTACAGATTGCTTTCACTCATGGCCCATTTGGCAGATATTTGTAACATATTATTTTCATATTCTTTTATTATTCTGTTATTATTATTTTTTATTTGTAATTAATTATCTTCTTTTTGTCTCAAAATATTGTTCTAAATTGCTGTGAAGCTGATCTATTCCCTCAATGATGTCTGGCTTAGTTTAGTGATGATATTGCAGTTGTATAATTATATTGCTAAACAGGATGATGAAATATTTTCTTCAGCCTTATGTGGCTGAAGTGACTTAATCATGATGGACTGTATGGCATTAAGCAATAACAACTACCCGAGAATCAAATCTAAGCTCATATATCTGGGCTTAAGGATTGGAGATCCTGTCTGAATCAAAGAAGTCTGTGAGTCTATTGATCTTCAGGCCTTGTGCGCTGTACATATACTTCCATGGAAGGCCATTTTCCTAGTGATCCCTCCTTCCTGGATGCATTTCTTTTCCCTTACCCAGGCTGAATTTGATCTAGCTATCTCTGTCTGGAAACTACTCTTATGTAGGTATTGCAATATCCTATTTATATCACTGGTGACATTAATGGCAAATGGAACACAGTGGTAGGCGTCACAAGTGAGTTGTCAGATGTTGAGGCCATGGCTGCTCCCTATCTCTCCAGATGACAGCAAGCAAATATTTTGAGGTAGAGAACTTAGATAGAAGTCTTTGATCTTCATGTGTGCCCTGTAGAAGCTTCTGGACTCTAGGAGAGATGAGCAGACATCAATCATGCTAATATACAGCTGTCAGAAGAAGCCATGTCATCTATAATTGGCAGCACCCTTCCTCCTTGCTGAAATTTGGCTAAGAAGCTGAAAATTATCATTCTGTCTTCTTCAGCTTGTGAAAGGGATAGGAAAATTAAACTTACTGGCATCTCTGAGCATTTTTATTGACTGTGTCGTTGTCAGGGGGGACTGACCGAAAGATCAGAGATGACCTGATTGACCGGATGTAGATTGTTGTTTTAGTTTTAGCTTCTGTGAATCCTATGTGCCTTTGGAATCACCGGAGATAAGAGGAGGAAAATGCACAGGAGGGAAATGACCTACCTTGTTGGACATAACAATCACTCTGGCAGGAAGTTTTGTTGATGTGAAGTTAGAAACCTTTAACCCCATTCACCAAGGTTTGGTCTGTGAAATTTAATGGAAATTCTGTGTTGCTAACCAAAGAGGTAGGAAACCTCAGTGATAACTGCTGCAAACAAAGCCATATGTTCCTCTTTCTGTATTTCCAAGTGACAAATCCAGCTTCCCAGGTTCCCAGGTACCCTGTAATCAGTGAGATTACAATCAGTGAGAAAGTGTTCAGGGAAAGTCTCTGACCCAGAGCCCTGTGAGTACAGCCGCACTATTAGAAATCCACAATAATGCTGCTGGCCAAGGATGAATGGAGCTATGGGATGCAGCTCCAAGTTAGACCTGGGGATGCTTGGTTCAGGTCTGCAATGCATGTAAACCTTGGCAAATAATTTCACCTCTGAAAGTATCCATTCCTCAAGCTGCAAAATTTAAGCATTTCCTGGCTTTACTGTAGAGTTCCTTGTTGAATTTTATTTAGGTAAGCATCTAGGTTGTTCCGAATTTATACCAAAATGGATATGAACAGGCACATCAGTCTTTTTTAACTAGCTCCATGCTCTCTGTGTGGTTTAAACTTCTTGCATCAGCTAGCAGTGGGCAGACAGCTCCAGACATTAGAGTAGACACAGGTCTTTTTATATTCCATTGCACTTTGCAGAGAAAATGTATTTACTATACCTAAACTATCTTGGTCATACAACGATAAAACATCCTTTGCTCTAAATTTCATCCTTGAAGGTATCACTGGCTTTTGGAGTGTCAGGTTTGTTTTAACAAATTCTCTTTATGTTTTTCTGTCAACTTCTATTTTTACTGTCAACCTCTAGTTTCCCATCTCTCCGTCTTTGTGACTTTGAAGCTTATCCCTGATAAAAGACAGCACTTATGTCAAAATACACTAATGTCATTTTGACACACAAGTGCACAGCCTGGAAGCCATTTCGCTTGGCAGAATTATCTCCTTTGGCAGCCTCACCACAGCTGAATTGAGCTGCTGGGCACTCATGTGCATTTGTCCCACTCTTTTTGTCAGGGGTAAACCCTTGGGACTTTCATCAGCTCACACGAAAAAAGCACCAGTGCAAAGAACTCTGAAAAAACATGCTAGTCTGAGACTGTTTTCTGGGAAACTGTTTCTTGTTAGTTTTGGGGGTTTAATTCAGGGCACCAGGGTAATCCAGGGAAGTGAGTAACAATGTCAGGCACAGCATTTGCTCCTTTCTTTCCTTTTCTTCTGCTAAAGCAACATGTTTTTAGTGAGTGAAGGTGATAAACAGTTTGGAATTACTACGGATCATCTCCTTGGTGTTTCTGAATAACTCTGTTGTACTCCTGACTGCAGCTCCTCTCTTTAGTAATTACTCTAGATAGGAGACCTGTTTTAATACCAGCTTTTTTCCTTCCAGAGAAGAATGTTCTTGTGACTTTGATACTGGACTTTGGATCTTGCTCCTCCCTTCTACATCTGACAGGAAGAGCCAAAAATTCTCATACTGCCAGCTACATAAACTGTAGGTCATAGGCCCTGCAGCTCAATTTATGTTTTCAATTTTTTTTTTTTAAAGAAATCTAATAGTATTTTTGTCAAAACCTCTTCCATATTTCCTGTTCTTACACAATTTTTAGGGAATACAGCTCCCAAGAAATAGCTCAGCATTTATATGCACCTACAAAGTGACAATGTCTCCACTCCAGCTGTTTTTCAAAGGAAATTTGCTTACGCCCTATACTCGGGCCTTTTTGATCTTTGTCTTTTATGCCTATATTTCATATCGATTTCCGGCTAAGTGGAAAGCGATACACTGTATGCGTTTTTGAAAGATTTCCCGTCTTTGTCTATGATTTTGTTTTAAACCCTGACAAAATGGAAAAAATGCTCTCCTTAATGGTCCTCTCTCTATGTTGTCCATTTAGGCAGTAGCTCACTGGGACATGATGCCCCTTGATGAAACAGGATGGTCCTTACTTGGCACTGCCCTGGTTTCCCAAGGGCAGTCTGGCTAGTTATTTTGATCTGATCTTTCTCATGTAGTGTTAAAACTTGGATTTCTCCAAGTTCTGTGAAAAAAACAAAGCACTCACAGACATAACTAAAGATAATCAGCATTTCACTGTAAAAGATACGTGCTACATGATAGTTGTACTCTAAAAAAACAGATCTAAAGGTTCTCAGACTGAGTACCTACAGTCAGACATTATTATTGATATTATCATAGAATCATAGAATGGTTTGGGTTGGAAGGGACCACAAGGATCATCTAGTTCCAACCCCCCTGCCGTGGGCTGGACACTCTACACTAGACCTCTCTGTTTCAGTTGTACACTGTAAAATGACAGTATAGCACCACTTTGTCACCTCATAAAGATGTTGTGAATATACACATATTCATGTTTGTGTTGCATTTAGCTATTGTAGTGATAAGCACCATAAAAATGTGTGAGGAATTTGCATCAGACTTTGAATACTGATGCAGTTTAGCAGGGCCTCAGTGAACACTGCTGGGTAAACATTATACTACTACAGAATTAGATTTAAAGCAGATAATCTTCTTGCATATTGAATGAATTAAATGTAGGGAAAACTGGGTTGTGTCACAAAATAGAAAAGAAGGAAGGATATTTTTGTTTCAATCTTTCAGATCTCGAATAAGAGTCAGAAACTTGTGCAAATATTTATTGCAAATGCTAGAGGCAGTGTGTTTTAACCTATTCAATAGCACAGTAATGAATCATTCATAAAAAGTTATTGCTTTCCATTAGAATTAGAACTAGAGTTAAAGTTTAATTCCCTTTTTTTTAAACCGCAGACTCAATATGAAGCACCTTATGTGAGTCTGCATAAAGGTAAGTGGAATGCATAAAAAGGCAAAACAACCAGAAGCAAATCCTGACTCTGTTTAAGTAGAGAAGTTGCTGTTAACTTCCCCAGAGTTAGAATTCATTCCCTAGTGTGTATTATGAATACAGAATATGCATTATGTGCCAAAGTGGCATGTTTTAATATTCATGCTAAACCAGGACAACTAAGACATCAGATTTTCTTTACGAAAAGGTAGTGTGGCTGAGAAAAACATGAAAATCAAATCAAGGCTTAAAATGATCACTGAATAGCTTTCCATTGAAAAATAAAAGTCCTTTCATAATTAGGACAAAATTAGTAGTAACTAATAAGGTGAGAAAGTGTCACATTACTCAGAATGTATAAACTCAGAGCCATTACAAGAACAAATCTCTCAGTGTCACATAGAATTGTGATGGACTTTTTCATAAGGCTCTTTTCTGTTTGGATTTAGATCAGTACTTTGTTCAGTGATTCTTGACATTTCATGAATCATAATATCTCTGGAAGGAAGAAGGATCTCTATCTCTCTGAGACCTGAAAGCAGGTGACTGAAATAAGAAAAATAGGCAAAGACCTCATCATGTTCTCAAACTGTGCCCCATGCCTGGCTCTCTGCCTCACCTTCATCTGCATCAAATAATATGTGATGTTTTACTAGAAAATATTTAAAGCAATGAATCAACACATCTACAGAACAGAAAAAAAATATTTCCCACATATTCTGAGAAGTTTTCGCACACTGGAAATCAGTCAAGAAGTCTTTTTCTAGTTTTAACTGCTAATACAAATTTGGAAAATACAGCTGCGTACTGGGTGGTAGGTACATATTTATACCTAGTACCAGCAAATTAAATGGAAACCAAAGTCATACCTTTATTGGCACACTGGCAAATAACAAAGTCTACAAGGTTTTCCTCCTCTTGAACACTTTATAATGCAACACATTCAACTATGTCTGCCAATATCCTTCAAAAACCTACCATGAAGATGATTGTTCAGAAAATCGGGACTACTGCAATGCCTCCCCAGATTACTGAGTTTTGACTCATGAAGTAAGGTATCTTCAGTAATTCAGAAAATAGCGTGAGTGCAGGGGAGGACCGTAAAACTGGAAGTGCTGTGAGTTTAACTTAGTGTTGAGCCTAGATAAGATTACAGCCCACGGTACTAGATGAACACATGAAGATCGTATCAGAGATTTGGCTGAGGTAACCATATAATGGCTTTGATACTTAAAAGACACCAACATTAAACTTCTAATTCGAAAATACTCTTTCCTGGATGAGTACTCATCTCACAGGTTTGAATACTCAAGATTGGAATGTTTAAAAATGAGAGAGAATGAGGGTTTTTACATCTTCTTCAGGTTACCTCTAGTAAAAGTGGCTGCAAAGAACAGGGAAAACAGTTTTAGCCAGAATTCTGGGGTCACGGGCACACTTATTTTCCCTAAAGGGTCAGAGAGGAAAAATATTTTCAGTTATTCCCAAGAAAAACAGAATTCACTACTTACTTTGCAAAAATGGACTCAGGATGCACATCGATATTAAATGTCTGTTATATACGCAGTAGGCTGTGAAAACAAAATCCTACAGTCGGTATTTCCCTCCACCCCTTTCTTAAAATAAAAAGCATAAACTTGATCAGTCAGTCTGAAGAGAAACGGGGGGTGGGGGGTGAGGTGCTTTCTCTTTCCCTGGAAATATTCCGTTTATTTCAGGCTCAGCAGACTGAAAGACAGGAAATAGCGAAGAGGAAGGTGTTTCTGCCAATATGAGGACTGACATAAGAAGTGAGAGGATATAGCCATATGCTTCAGCAATAGCACAAAGCCTCACGGTTGAACGGCGCCTTGCAGGGGAACTTACATAAAATGCGCAAAGCTCGTTAAACCAAAGCGCAGGGAGGTCTGTTTCTTATGCCGCAGTGGTTGTTACAACAGCTGGCTAAATTCAACTGCAATTGTAGTGGACAGCAGCAGTTGGGGGCCTTGCTTGTTGTCTGGCCATGAGGGGCCGCTACTATAACCTGTCATCACTCATCTAATGAGCTTGAAACAAGAGCAAAGACTCCTTGGCCCTACTTTGCTATCTTTAGGAGGGGTGGCATGAACCCACAACTGCTGTGTGTGGCAGGCCCAGTTGGAGCTGAGCGCTGGGTACCGATGACAGAGTGTCAGGATCAATTCGCACGCTTAATCCCAGGCTCAAGTGGGCAGGCTCTGTTGATTCCCAGTGCACAAGCACACGTGCTTTTTCTAGTTTAAGCCTTAAAAGTCCTTGTAAGTCTCTGAAGCCCTGGTATTCAAACCAGAGTAAAACCGCCAGCATCCTGATTTTGGAACCCTGTCCTTTGGGTGGTCAGTTTTCTTCTTTTATTTATTAATTGCTCACTTTTATGGTGGGATAAAACCCAAGACTAAACAAGGCATGTTTATAAATGCCATAGGTTGACGTCAGTTATGCATTGATCAACCAAGAATAAACATGTAACAGCATCAACAACTGCATAATGATTTCAGAATATAAAGTCCTGAGCAATAAAAAACACTAAACAACATCCATATCTCTACCTCTAGTCATAAGCTCCTAATATATCAGCTAGATTTTTGTTGCTAGATTTTTTCATCACACAACAATCGCAGTTTGGCAGTTTTGGTCAATGCCTGACTTGTTGTTTGTTTCTCTGCCAGGTGCCTGGGTGCTAAGCCAGATTTCAGAGTTACCTGAGGATTTCATTAACAGTTTCCAGAATACAACTAGGGTGATAGCTTGCCACAGAACGAGGGAACTGAAGGATTTTAAGAATTTTTTTTGAGGAGGAAGGGAACAATGATTTTAAATCAGAGGAATTATGACATCCTTAAAGTTTCTGCATTTCAGTTTTTTTTTTTTTTTTTTTTAATTGATAAGTGATTCATCTGGTGAACAATTTGGGCTCTGTACACTCCTGATTTTTGGCTCTGACAAAACAAGGGGAAAACTCTTGAAAACCTTTTTACCTCCCTGTGATTTCAGCAGCGAGAGTTCTGCCTGCTCTTTGGTTGGCTCATGTGCAGAGCTGGTTTCCATGCCAACTAATGAGCCCTCTTCATTAATTGTGGACAGCTGGCTGCAAACTCCAATTAGGGCCCCATCTATGCAACTGTGTGTGCATGTGTATGACTTGAAATACACGAATGTGCTATTCACATGCTTACCATTAGCTGTGAGTGTACATGCCTGGAGGATTGGTCTCCCCTTTGGATGCAGCAATGCCTTCAGATGCTGTGAGGGCTCTGATGAGGACCGTCTCTGCCATGAAGGTCATCTTGGCCAGGGTACTGGCCATCTAACCTCAGGATTGCAGAGATGGGCAGGGTGGAGGCAGGGAAAGCGCTTTCCTTGGCAGAAGACAATGTTGTTGGCTTCGCAAGTTCTGTGTTCACTTACTCAATTCAAACAAGCCAAGAGATATGGCAGTAAAAACAGCAGGAGGAAAATAACTGTGTATTATTCATATCTAAGCATATTTAGCTTCAGGCTCTCACTGAACCTCAGCATGAGTTATTACCCGCTGAATCAAGCCTTAGGCTAGTTTAATTATAGGAACATCTTATTAAAAGGGAAGGAAATGAGAAGGAAAATTAAGACAATATTCCTGGAGTACCATCTGTGTGAGTATCTGGAGCTCATTACAGGTTTCAGATCTTACAATTAGCTATCCCAAATGCATCACCCCTAAGTGTCTAGGAATAATCTTTAGCTCAGAAGATGTTCATTCAGATATATTCCCCAGAACTAGGGTCCAAGATCTGCAAGGGCTGATTTGGAATATTCAAAGTAAAACTGAGTTGCATCTGAAATTGGTTTGTGCATTAACTTCAGGACTAGAAAAAATGTGCTTGGCTAAATAGAGGTCTTCAGGGTGAGAAGTTTTAAAACAGACATCCTGCAGACACATTCTGGATCTTCATGAACTGAAGGCTTTTAACAAAGGCAATTGCTAAGTGAGGGCTTTACTGGTATTTCTCACCTCACACTCGTGCAGTGTGGTATTCACTGTGAGCTTCTGTCTTCTAATTCAAAGGTGTAGTGCACTTGAGGTTGGGGAGATCTCCTTCTGTATATATCTGATAACAATAAATGAAAGATGGTTCAAGTACCAAACTCAGACCATGGTTCATGGTGCCAGAAACCCTCAAAGTTTAAGTATTTTCCTGACAAGGGGATAAATTTTGCCCAGTGTTATGAAGCTAGCTTCAAAATTTGAATTTGGATTCTTGCTTCTTCTAGAAAGTTCATAAGTATTTGAGGCCTTGATTTTGTCTCAGATCTACCTCATTCTCTTTTTGGAAGTAACATGACAATGGTAGCACGCTAGCAGAGGATGGGGACACTGCTGGTATACCTAATGTTTCCTTTGATTTGTTAAAAAAGTAAGGATAAGATCTCAAAAAGTTTAATCCATGGATTAAACTACTTAATTTTTGAAGCAAATAATTTTTTAAAATTAGTTTTTCACTGACTACAAGACAGCTGATGGGTACCCAGCTATTTAGAAAAACAGACCATTCAGTAAATGCTTAACATTATTTTGTTTTGAATATATTGGCACTTTCATATAAAACCGGGGAAAACTTGGGCAGCAGAAGACAGCTAAGAATGCAGTCTCACAATCCTTGTATAGCTGAGTATTGTTTACTTATGATGCTGGAGTCATCTTGCAGTGTACTTATGTCAAACTCCATGATGACATGGTGCTGAATGGCCTTCCTTGGAGCAGCCGTCAGCCGGTGGGCCCCAGATCCCCCACACAGTGCCTCGCAGGCGGTCCTGGGAGGGTTGTTGCCCCCTGCTATGCTTCCTCAGTGCTGGAAGGCCGGCTGCTCACATTCCCAAAATGAAAAGTAGGGCTGTTCCAGCCCCAGGGCAGCCTCAGTTCTGTCCCGCTGTGCTCAGTAATCATCCTTGTTCATGCTGCTTAGAAGACAGTCCTGACTCTTGTATAATTTTTTATTATTATTTATTTTTTATTTTTATTTACTTTTTAATTTAATTAATTAATTTTATTAAAGTTTTTATTATTATTTTATTTCCAACCATTATCTTTTCTCCACAGCAGTATTTCTTTGGGGCTTTGTTTCCTCATAGTTTATTTACTAGATAGGTTATAACAACACCTACAGAGTGAAATCCTGCTTTTTCTGAGTGTATCATGCCTTTCCTTTCATGGAGCTGTCACTCCTTATCTCTTAATCACCAACAAACCCTCTGGTTTCCCAACATCATTTTGTAGTTTATGTACATCTTAACGGGAAGCCCAGTGCCCTGGGGCTTCCTTTCCCTCATTAAATGCCAGGCAACAGAGGACAATACCACCAGGTGATCATACTTTGAGGTACTGTTTTTGGGCTTAACTTCTGTATGTCAAATCTCTGTATGTTTGCTTAGTCAAGCTTTCTGTAGCCCACTGCCTTGGGAAGCTGCTGTTTCCTATGTGGGTTAGATGGAGGAAGCTTCATCTGGCTGGCATCTGAAAACAAGGTCACCTACAAGGATGAAGACATCCTCCTGGCCACGTAGGTACCTTGTACCTCATATCCCATGCGTGCTAGAAGGCTCCTGTCAGCCTCCTCTGCTGAAACTACAAAGAGTCTTTGATAGCATTTAAACCATGTGGAAGAAAAGGTTAAGAAGGATTGGTAACTCAGGCACACGTTCACATGCGTGAGGAGGATCAGGAGGGAGAAGCCTTTCTTTCCTCACCAAATTCCTCCTGTCAATTGAGGCACAGGGGAGGAAGGAGCAACACAGTAGTGCTCCTGCAGCATGGTTCCTTTGCACACAGAGGCACACACAGCTGCAGCCACAGCACACAAACCTCTCTGTGTATGAGTACAGAAAAGAGGGCGTAGAGTCCTGAGTAAGGTCTCCAGGATTTATCTAATGAATTCTCCATTCTTGGCCTTCAGTTGGACCAAAGAATTATACTGAATCATCCAAGTTTCTGACTTAGCCATCAGTGCTGTTAGCAAAGAAGGGGCAGAGCTGTCAATTTAAAGTGCTGCAGACAGCAGAAGGAGCTGACCTGAGGCTGGTCATATGCGGATTGGGTGCACCTACAAATCACTACAGACCATAGTCAGGAAGAGTGTGTATAGGAAAGAAATCACCTCAAAAGGAAACTATTCACAAAGGCCAACATCACCTTCACGTTAGAAATCTACATTTCAGTGAAATATGTCGAGGCTGCCATCTGGTGACAGCAGGAAGAATCTGGGTACCAAAAATAATGCTATTGCTAATGCCTGAATTCATAGGGATAAGGTTTTCCACAGACAGTAATTGGTGTGTAGATGGTAATCATTGTACTGTATCCATCTTCTGTGCACAGAAAACAAAACAAATTATGAAGAGGCATTTTGACAGAATCTTACTCAAGATTAAACAGAAACAGGTATTGCAGCAGCTGGAAAGTTTGTCACCACAATTATTGATTTTTATCAAGTTTTCAAATCATTAGAAAATGAGCCTGTTCCTTTAGTATCTCCTTTTCCTATATTTTTTGTGAATATTGCTTAGTGAAAGATAATTTTTGTCTCATAAAAATACCAGCCCAGAGCATCATTCAAAATGACTTAATCTTTAGCCAGAACAGAAATCAGAAAGTTTTCTCATCTGAAATGCAGAAACAATTATTTTGAGTATTTTCATATGCTGTTTTAAACCAACGTTCAACATAAATTTTTTATTCTGTAAAATGAAAATAAAAAAGTAAAAAAAGTCACAAAAATTACCTTTCACTTTGAAATATTAATATGGAATAAAAATATTTGTTTCTTGTTAGAAAATTAGTATTTGCCAACCAGTCGTATTTTATTTGGAAAAAAAACAATGATTTTTTGAAAAAAGTCTTCTGAACAAGAAACTTATTTTTATTGCAACTAGTAGAGCTTGTTCACATCTCTCAAATTTCCTTTTTTTTTCCTTTGCAAGACAGGTGCAACTCAGGACTTTTTGTCATCTGCCTACGATTAATAAGAAATTGCGGCTGGAGACATGCAAAAAAAATACACTGGGATTTTCAGGGGAGTAAAGCAGGAAGGGATCAGAGGGTTTAAACATGAACTGCAATATGAATGACTTTCTGATTGTGTTGTCTTTGGCCTAGATTTTAAATCCTGCATGCATCTGCGTACGAACACGCCCAATTAGTGTTACAGATTAGCAAGCTAATTTTCTATGACTTCACAAAGGACATTTTGCAGGTACATGTGACACAATTCTTCATCCATTTTAGGAATAATGAAAAGTTTCTGCAGTTCATTATATTGTCTACTACAATGTATATGTGCATCAATACACATTCTAATTGTAGGGAGGTGTAAAATGGCACTTCACTTCTGTGCAGAGAACAAATCGATGGGATTACAATCACAGGTTGCAAATACGTGCCTTACTGGTAATCAGGACTATTACAGTAAGGCCCCAGGAAACAACCGACCAGCTACAAAATATTTGTGTTTGGGGCTTGGAATCAATTCAGAATCATGTGCTCTGCAAAATCATGTTTGGATGCTTGCAATTGAACGTGCGTGAAAACAATCCTGTTTCTCATTCTTTGAAAGACTTTGCAGTTTCATGGTAAGGCTTGTGTTTGCCCTAGATTGAAACCAGATCCGAAACAATTATTTTTAAGGGAGCAACAAAGACAGAAACCCAGAACAACATACAGCCACCGTCCAGTGCATTTAATTCTCCAAATTAGGCCAAGTGGGGAACTGAAATTGAATGCCACAGATACAAACCTATCACCGGTATTCTGATCAGATAGGTTTCTGTCTTTTTAATCAGAAATTTCATCCTGGTCCTAAGAAATTTATTCTAGAGAAAGTTTCTGCTGATATTAAAGTTTCTGCTTCACTCAAAGGTATTTTCCAAGAAGTTAACTTGCAAGTTTATTTTGGTTTGCTGCACTACTTTTTTTGGAATTGTTAATTTTGCTCTACAGCATCATTCACAGCCTGACTGCCCTTTAGGTAAAAATATTTTACAAATGTGATTGTGACTATGGTTGTGATACTATAGAGACTAGAATGAGAAACCTAACATAGCAAGGGCAATAAAAGCACAGACTAAAAAGGTGCTGAGTGGCCCAGGCAGAATCCAGTTTTTGTAAGTCTTCCTCATTTCAAGGGAGGGATTAGAAGGAAGAGAGTGAAGTAGCTTGGTAAGTGTTTAAAGGACAGCAGGGGAGGAAGCAGGACAAACTAAGTTTTGAAAATGTGTTAAGTTTGCAGTGGGATGCTGATATCATGGGTCGATTAAGAGTCAGAGGTGATTAGAGCTGATGCTTTGGAACAGTTTCAGTCAAATGCATTTCCATCAAAGTATGTTTTCTTAACTGGAGTCAAACATTTCATATCAGAATAAAAAAAAATCTAGTGAAATTTCCCAGGGAAAGTTAGGTCAGAGCGTTTCATCAGAAAGTGCGAAAAAAATGAAGAGAGAGAATGCATAGACATAGTCTACTTCATTCCGGTTCAGAACAAAATTATTTTTTTAGTTTCAAAATGTCCATGAGGTTGCTTTTGCTAACTTATATTTCAAAAGTGAACAGGGATCAGCAAGGTGGGATTCTGAAAGGGTTTCAAGGTGAAGACAAGTCTCTTTTGTTTGATATAGCAGAGACATGGAGTTGTTCAAAGAGAGGAGGGCCACAGTCAAAACAATGGGACAGAGACACTGAGCTTTGTAGCAATCCTCAGGATGGCGATGGGAAGGGAAAGTTGTCAGGGCAAAAGAGAAAACTGTTGCAGCAATTGCAGAGTAAACATTATACACATTAAAATGTACCCAGGAGAACACTCTGTAGATTTAAAATCTGCATCACCAGCTATTAGAGCAAAATGTATGGTAAAATCCTCTCTGTAGTAAGCCCTGTTATATATTACTGTAGTAAGTACAGCTGTTCAAATCCTTTTGTTTTATTTTTTTTTGTTTGTTTGTTTCAAGGGAAAGAATGACAACAGGAATAAACAGATAACAGATTAAGCATAATAAAATATTTTGAGTATTGCATTTTTCTCTTATCACACTATTTATTTTGATGAGCTGTCAGGGTTCATCAAAATATTATTGAAGCCCATATTCAGGCTAGATGTCCACTTGTGCAGATGGGAGCTGTGATGACAAAGTACTGTGATTCTGTACTGTTCTGCTGTGTTTGAGTGGCGGGAGAGGAGTGAGTTTTCCCCAGCTATGTGTCTTTGTCCTCTTCAGAAATAATGAGAAGTTGCCCCTAGTCTTCTGGAGGCAAAGGGTCTGCTTCCTTATCAGATGACTTTAGGCCGAGATTCTCTAAATATTTCTGCCTCTATCTCATCTAGATTGCTCTGAAGAAAAATGTCTGCTCATGACAAGCTGGCAAAGCAAAATAAAGAGCACAAAGCTGTTTAGATACTAGAGCACTGTTGCTCCCCATATTTGACTTATGAGCTCTCTTATTCTGAAATTATCAGTGCCTTAGGCTAGTCCAGCAAATACTAAAGGAGAATTTTGCTCTTAGCAAAGACAAATTATGTGATTGGAAATGCCAACATTTCCCAGTGAGCACTCTGAGAAAAATGACTGGAATACTGTTCAATATTATGAAACTACCAAAATATGCTCCTTTTATTTAGCTTATTTCGCATTCTGACCATTTAAGGATCACAGTATTAAACTGAAGGGTCCCAGTTGGTTAGTCCTATTTTCTTGAATGAGATTATGTTCATATCTACAGCTGAATAAATGCTTACATGCCTTCCAGGACGCTTAAGGCATTTAGGGACTGCAGCAGGTAAATCCTTTATACATCAGATAGTTCCATGACATTAGTGAAGGTAGGTAAGGTAATACTTCATAGTGGAACAAGAAAAAAAGTAAAGGACTGGAGTGTAAAATTGATATATAACACTATACTTACTCTTTTTCAGCAAGAGTTAGCAGTTTTCTAAGACTTAAAGATATGATGCAATGAATTACTCTTCAGCATTTGCATTTAATGCCAACTTTTTGAATTGCTTATACTTGCAGTATACTCTCTAGATATCATCTGAAATTTTAAAATTTCTGTTTGTTAAGCAGTTCTGTGTCATTTTTTTTCAGAAGGTTTTGTCTTCATGCATCTAAAACAGAAACCTAAAGTGTGAATCAAGGACTTGGGGCAAGAAAACTGTAGCTTGAGACAGACATTTTATTTTAAGTCTTTGTATTTCCAACTTGATTTACTGGGAAGGTTTCCTTTTTTCACAGCTTCTAACAACAACAGCTTACTCGATTAACTAGATGTAGATATCCAGAATTTGATTTCCATAGAAATCCATTTCACTTATTTACTCCATCCATTCACTGTGTTCTTTCAAGAGCTAGAGTCAGGAGACAGGGCAACTCAGTTAAAAGTTAGGTTTTTTTCTCAGGTAGTTATCAATCTGTTTACAAAAAAAGAACCTTATTCCAGAGTGGACTCCCTTCTTGCAGTAGCACTGACTTCAGGGCTGCTTTGTATAGGCAGAGTCATCATTTGGGATGGAGCTTTTCACAGAAACAAGACTACAATATTGAATTTTGGTGAACATTTTTTTTTAACCGAAGTATTTCAATCCTGCCTGAAAGACCATTAGTGTAGGGAAAGAATGTAAAAAGCCTAATCACAGTTCAGGTTTTGTGTTAAACGTTTTATGGCCTAGGATGGTCCTGGAGGAGGGGATATCTGTGGAAATGTCCTCCAAACAGTAGGGAACAGTTATGTAAAAACAGAAATGAAAAAATGTATGGGACAATTTCATTTATGACATTCAAGGACATCTCTGTAAAACACAGCTCCACAGCTAGCCTGACAAAAATTGGTATACTCAATAAGAAGCTCTGGTGTCACTTCAAAAATCGAGATATTGAGCTAGACTGAATGAGGAGGATGAATAAGGATATCCAGGGGGTGACGTGAGCAAGTCCAAGCTTATGACTTTGCCAAGGACTTTGGAACAGATAAAAGGTGACAGGATAGCATCTGCCAAGAGCAGAGTTAGCCAAAATAGGTTTAATCATTACCGGATTTTTGTTGAAATGAATGTCTAAAACAAAAGACAAACAGAAATGTAGCAAAAAAACCCCTGATGATGCTTTCACACTATTTTCACTTAGTACTTTTATTAATCTTCCCATTGACAGTGTTACAAAACTAGTGATAAAGTTTGACTTTATGGGTAACCTGTCACTCAGCACTGAAAAGGGCTGACAGTTATTTTGACCATTGTTTTGACTGCTAATATTTCATTATTTAAAAAGATGAAAGTCCATTTAGAATCTGAAAATTACAGAAAAAAATATCAGCATTTGAAATGACTGTAAGACTTGAAAATATACATGGATGATTCATCTTAGTTCAGAAAGGTGCCAAAGCAAAGAACCTGCTCTGGGAAGTTCAGGTACCAAGGGCCTAGCTGGTACACCCTCTGGATGTAACTTTTTGGACTGGTTAGGCTGGGAATTAATGGTGACTAGGTTCCAGATGTAACTCTCTCAGTTAAAGGCTTTTGGTTGCTGAACTGCATCAGTAAGGGGCTTTTAGACACCATGGAAAGATCAAAGTCCAAAATAATGTTCAGAGTGTTGTCCTCAGCAACAGAAATGACATTGCTGTTGTTCCTAAGATTGAGGGAAAAAAAAAAAAAAGGGAAGATATTGTGGATGACCCCACGTTTTGGAATGGAATTCTCCAGAGAATAAGACTGATTGAAAAACTGCGGATATATTACTTATGTAGTCACCAGCATTTTTCAGGCATGACGACTTGGATGCTCTTCTAATAACTACACATATTTAGATACATAAATATAAAGTGGGGAAAGATGGGTCAAGATCTGATCTTTGTGAGATTCCCCTTGACTCTTGCATTAGGAAGGAGGAAACTTTTAACAAGGAGGGAGACTAGCCAGGAGAGGGCAGAATCATAAAAGCTACGGGGAGAACATTGGAGGGTGAAGATGACGGTCAACAGTGCAAACCATGGGAAAATAGGGAAGGGATTTGGATTTCCAGCTTCATGCAGGATGAGATTTGCAAAGTGCTCTACAGAAAGGGAACAAGGCAGCATCTGGGACAGATGAACAGGGAGGAAGTCCCAGTCGCAATGGGAGCTTGCACATCCACTCAGCTGACACATAATGCAGATTAATGGGACTATGTCGACCTACTTTCTTAATCTTGGTAAATGTAAGACTTCAGCATAGTGGCTTTTTTTTTGCAACAGGATGCAATTTAAGGCAAGAATGTTCCCTCAAAAGTAAATAAACATGAAACGGATGGGATGTTATGTTTTATTAACACTAATCATAGCCTTTTCTGATTGTTGAATTTCCTGGCAGGGCTGTTCCCTCTGTCTCTCTCTCTTTTTCTTTTTTGGCTCAATGAGACTGAAAAATCTGTGATAGTTATTTTACATTCAGGGAGGAATACACCTCTTCAAGCCTTGAATATCTTCATTATCTTGGAGGTAATCTGAATGTGCATGATGCTTATTACACATGTCTTGCTGTTCTCTTTTTTTATTTGACTGATTTTATTTTATCATAAATACATGCAACTGAAATGGTGCCCATTTAGTCAGTATGACTTTAGCCTGATGTACTGTTACCTTTTGTTTATGAAAAGTCCAACTTGTCATAAAAAAATTTCAGGTACAAATAGCCCTCGCCTTTCTTCAAAATGATCATTGTGTTTATTTCCAGTCCCTAAGATTTTTTATTTGAAAACAGGCAGAATGTAAGTGAAAAGACATATAGAATTTATGTGTTTGAGACAACAAATGCTGGTGGAAAACAAATTCCCTTTGTCTGCTTGGTCAAAGGATGAGACTGTCTCTATTTATGCGGGTGACATTTTCCTCAGCTGTTGCTGTTGTGCCCTGCTCTCTCCCATTACAGTAGCTGAAAGGAGATCTCACCTCCCTCTTTAATCCTTTAGATAAGTATTTGCAGGTATAGATACATTTTGGTCCTCCCTTGACACCACTAAAGAGTGTTTTCAGTGACTGAATTAAGTATGAACTAGGCAGGTCAAAGCGTTGTGGAAATCTTGGTGATGGGAGTACCATAAGAAACAGAGCACTAGAATCTCTTCTGGCTCAGCTGTACAGAAATCGGCATTTATGCATAGCCTAACATCTCATCCAGTAGTTACGAAAGTCTTTTCTCCTACACTTGCGTAACTCAGCAAATTACATATAATCATTTGCAAATACAGCTAATATTTAAATAAGATGGGTTAATGTAGAGCATAATGGAACTGGACTGAAATTATACAATATGACATATGAATCTACTTGTTTGTTTCATGCATCAGCATGCTGACTTACAAGTTCATTTTAATAGCCAGTAGATGGAGCTTGACACCTCTTGGCAAGATTCACTCACTTTAGTATAACCTGAATTCTTAATTGAAACACAAAAGTAACATTTACTTCTTTTCCTTTTGGCTTAATTTGTTGTTGTGGATAAGACTTGCCATGAAAAAAATAATGTCAAAACACTACTTATCTGTTGAAAGGCAGATTCAGATACTATGACTGTGTAGAAAGACAGTGGGAAGCTTATTAGCTACCTTAAAACTGTCTTGCTTCTGAATCGTTCTAAGTGTATATTTTGGCATAACTTTTCAGAGAGCCAACAAAAGTCTTATGCCTATGTGAAACTGAGGGCAACAGGACTTAGTGTGGGGCTACAGAAGGCATGCTCTGAAAAGCTTTGATGCTTCAGGACAGAGTTAAGCAAGATTTTACCTGCTTTACTGAATCTTGGGCCTGGTACACTTAATTTCTTACTGACAAACAGTAACTGCCACATGAATCTTTCCACACTGTGAACATAGAGAATGTAGTTCTTAGTCCCTAGATTTTCAATAAATCCTAATCAGAAGGGTTGTCTGTCTGGGGGTTATCTGTCTCATTTTCCTGTCCTCAGGGAGACTTTACAAAATTTGTATCTGGAAACTAATAATATACTCATGCCCCTTCCAGAATTAGTAAGATATTACATAGGTTCTCCCACCTTGGTGTTACAAGTATGGCAAACTTAATTTTCAGTATTACAGGGAATTTTCCCTGTTGGGTGGATACTTCTTTCTATTCTCCAGGTACATAATACTCTTCACAAAGGAGACTCAACTTAGAAGTGTTTGGTCCTCTAGACAGCAAGAGACCAATTCCTACTGACGTGGCGAGGCAGTTAGAGCATTTGGGATGTCTCTTGCTCCTAAGACAACCTGATTATCCAGGTGGCTTTCGCCCCACACAGGCCATGGCTAACTAACTTGTAAGTGCTTTGATATGGAGATAAGCAGGTTGTGCCAAATAAATCGTTAGCAAATGGGTCTGTAAGGTATGCTGCAGGAAGAAAGTAGCTAGTGAAAAATGATCAAACACCTGAGAAAACCTTACAATACTAAACATTTAGAAATTGTTAATTATTAAGTAGCCTCCTTTCAGGATCTTATTTTGAACAGTCTCAGATGAAAACAACAATTTATCCTTTTTTTCAGATATCAAACCAGAGATACTCATCTTCAGTGAACATGGGCAGGGGACTAATGCCAGACCTAAAGATCCTCAATAAAACATGCATATGAAAGTCTGAGAACTGAAGGTTAATGTGGGAAGCTGTATTTAATCTCCAACTACAGCAAATGCCATTGCAATTACAGTAATAGCAACAGAAACAGAGCTGAACCAGAAAGATGACAGATGATCAGCAGTAGGAGAGGGTGTCCGCATTCAGGATGAGTCACAGTGAGTTTGCAGATAAAATGAAGTAAAATAGTTTGGCCAGGACAGTGTGAACAGACACTAAGAGAGATAAAGTCAAGTGATTCTTTGAAGGTGGTCTGATCTTTAAATACGCTGCAGATTAGAGAGGTTGTGAGAGGACTGAGGCCTTGCTGAGTAGGGGCTGGATTGTTATTCCCAACCTTTTCTCAGCATGAGGAAATGAAGGAGTTGTGTTCCTACAGATAACGCAGCAGTGCTGCCCTGGCCCTTCTGCCAAGGCTATGCAGTCTTGCCCAGTGTCAATCATCTGCAGAGATAGCACAGAGTTACACAGGAACAATTCTGACCTCAAACAATCTGACTGCAGGAGGACATTTTTGAACCGGAAAGATTTTTTAAAACACTTTCACATAAACTACTGTGAATGAGGAGGAAACAATTAAGAAGAAATCCCAGATACTGTTAAATCTCATTCTAGTGATCTCCCATAGGGTACTCAGCAAGTGGCACCAGTGGGTGCCCTTGATACAGTTCTCTACTTCATTTGTAAGCAACTCCACTCTTCCTCATGCCTTGTCCTTCTCATTTGGAAAATTAATTTTGGACTAAGCTATCTCCTTTACCATTTTCCAAACTCGTCAAAGATATTATTTCCTGCCTTGGTAAGCACACAAGAAACAATGTTAATGGTACAGACAAATATTCAGAAATACATCTTTTATTTCATAAACCAATAAGAAATGAATGTGACTAATTGCTCAGTCAGATAGCTTCAGTGACATTGGATCATGGCTTTGCTCAGGAAACACATTATTCTGTTGTTGGTTTTGATCTTTTTATGTTTAAACATTCTCTTTATTTTCTGTTACTCACCTACTCTGTGCTATTACATACCCTTTAATCTGGTGATGACAGATTATACATTCTCTGGCAATGGGTATGTTACCTCTGTGCTGAAGTAGTTAGGATGTCTTCAGGCTCTGGAGCAAAAGTAAATGCTGACTACTTCTTTTGATACAGAGGAATGTTACAACATAGTTCATTACCAGTTGATTAGAGGAACAGAAATAAACCTTGAGCATGAAGCTGTAGTTCCCTGCTCAAGTGACACTAAACCTATTTATAGATACAGAGTAGGCAGAAAGTAAATGAGGAACCAAAACATTAAGGAAATAATTTTCTCAGTCACTACCAGGCAATGACAGAATTATCTTACTAGTATTTAGCTTTTGATATTAGAGAGCAGAAAGTGTGTGTAGGGCTCTGGGACAGCCACATCAGACTCGCCGTGATCCCAAGTAGGGTGACACTTTGCTTGGTTGCAAGAGGAAGCAACTGTGGAAAGGCTAAATGGTCTGCAGTGGACACATGTCTGAACAGAATATGCAGTGTCTGCGTTTCCAGGGAAGTAACTGAAATTAATTATATCCTTCATTATATTCTTAGACATTCTCTAACCCCTTACGCTTGAGGACTGAATGATGAGTATAGTAGAAATGATCGTGATGGACAAGCATCAACATTCAAAGCTGGAGGACACTAAAATCAGAAGCACTGAAATATTGATGGATGGTCCAAGATTTTAAAAGATTTGAGATTTTTGGATTAATGTATTGACAGTCTGACACACTGAAGAGAGAGCAAATTATTTTATTTACTGGCTCCATTCAGATGACAAAATTGCCTAAAATATTATCCTTGAAGCAGACAAGATGCCCGCTTCTACTGTAGCACAAACTTGCAGAATAGAAACGATACAAAACCTGATGGATTTATATCAAAGATTAATTTGGATAGAGAACATTTTGCACAAAATAATAACATTTAGCTCTTGGACTGGCTGAGATTTGTAGTAAATTGCCATCAATCGCTTTTTCAGGAGAGGTCTTCAGACTTATAAAAGGTCATGGTAGTGCACAACTCTAAGCCAGTCTTCTGGGAACATTAAAGAAGGATTAAACAGCAGTTTAACATTTGAATACAGACATGGATAAGGCTTCATGACATAAACTTCTATTTTCCATGAGGTCAAACATATCTGCATTATTATATACATTGCCACAGCCTTGGTAGAGGCTGCCAGGACATCCCATACACTCTAAATGCTGCATATAACTGCAAGATCTTTAATAATGAAGATAAAACTGTCTGACGGTGCTCTAGCTCTGCGAGCTACATGCTGCTTCACACTCTGAGTGTTGATCATTGAAAAGGAGAGGAAGAATTCAGCCATTCCCCACTATCTTACTCTCTGACCAGCCACCAGCTGTCCAGCTTAAACAAAGGTCTTTCTTTGGAGACTCTTACTCCAGGACTTCAACGCTGTTCAGTCCTGCACTGATTTGGTGAACTCTTCACTTCAGCCAGGCTAAGGTCAGCGAAGAAGAGAAAAATGAGGCAATCCCCTGCAGCTGAGCAGGCATTGCCAAGCTGACTACTGTGGATGATAACCGCCCTCCTTGCTGCTGGTGAACGTACAGCTCCTTTCTACAGCACTGGCTTCCTGGGCTTTTGCTAAGGAGTTTTGCTAAGTAGAGTGTTCACTGAGACAACCTAGCAGGCTGAATGGATTTTCCTAGAGGGTGAAAGTGTTACAGTAAGAGCTTCATACAGACTACTCAAGGAGTTTGCTTCTTTTCCCATTAAATTATATGAAACTCACTGTTTGAGAGGAATAATGTGAGATAGGTAATTTAAAATCTATTTCATTTTATTTCAGTGACATTATTCAGGATCTATGTAGACTGACGTAACGATAATACACAGGCTGGCCATAGCATTAATTTCAAACAGCTAAATAGGAGTCAGCCTTTCTCAGGAATCCTTGTTACAAATCAGCAAAACCTGAAACATAAGGCAGGCTCTACTGGGGGAAAAGGAGAAAAGTGAAGAGAGAAGAGGGAAGGGATCAGATTATTTATTCAAAGAAGACAAATTCATTGGAAGAAAGAGGTTTAGTTCTAGAAGTACTGAAGATTTGTAAAGGACAGTTGTAAAACTGAACAAGAAACTAAAGTGAGAATGGCACAAGCAGAATGAAGATGGAAAATTAAGGCCAGACTGGGAATTCAAACTGAGATTTTACCAAGGTAGTAAACACAGGAGCAATTTGCCAAGTAAAGTCATTAAAGAAAAAAAGAGTTTGATGACTTGTGGGGAAGACAGAGGTTTTTTAATTGAGCGAGTGGGTTTAAGGATTTAGTGGCCCACCAGGAACGTGGAGAAGAGATAAATATAAAAGACTTGTTGGATTCAGCATGTTTTTCCTGTTCAGCCATGAGTGTAGCTTTTTAACTCCTGTCTTTCATTTGTTGTTCTAAACAAAGTCAAGTACAGGCCAAAGGAGGACAGTTCACTCAGGTAGGACAACCTCAGCCAAATGAGCTCTCAGTGCAGGGCCACTGGAATTTAGAGAAAAGAATGGGCTACATCAGAGAGGAATTTGAACTGATCTGTCACTTTGCTGGATTTAGATAGCACTCTCTGCAGATTAAGGGAGAAGCATATAAAATATGTCAACAGTTAAAACCTGTCACAGAGTTTCTTTCTAAGACTGGGGGACAGCGAAGGGGTCTTTTTTCCCCCTTCTTTTGGCAGTTCCTAAAAATGTTTACACAGCTTTTGTTGAGTGATTCAAATGGATTACGGACAGAGTGAGAGATACTCAGGCAGATAATTAAACTTCATAACTTGTTATTTGAAACCTAGGGTAAGGTGGAAGGCAGATAACAGCAATTGCAATGTCCCGTAACAGGAGAGGAGAAAGGCAGTGAATATGTAGTGGAATTTGCCAGAGTAAGCCCTGTAAGCCTGTTGTACGGGAGCACGTGGAGATGCTACTTAGCACCAAGAACAAAGCATTCAAGACTGTCCCAGCACCTGTTTGCGCCGCAAGCGAAGGCAAAGACTCCAAGATAAATGTAAATCCTGTGGGGCAGCCAAGAGCGGCACAAAAAGTGGACAGGGAACTGCTGAACCAGGCAGTTGGGACTAGCCAGGATTTAAAAAGTATCACAAGCTTTGAACTTGGCAGATTCATAAAGGTGGCAAACTGAAAGGAATCGTGTGGTGGTGGTCATGATGAATCATGACACACTGCAGAAACAGACTTAAGTAAAGGGGAAAAGAGAAAAAGACAACTGAGGAGGTTTTTTCTTTTTCTTTTTTAATTTTTTAAGGAAAACACTTGTATGCAGTAAAAGGGAAATATGGGGGATCTAGACTGCACCTGCACTACCTGAGGAAACAACCAATATTGTCCCCAAACTACAAATTCAACATGCTTCAGTGATTATCAGTCACTTCACAGGAAGGTTTTGCGTCTGCTGCACTAGAGAACAACGATCTGAGCAAGCCGCAAAGAATCAGCCAGAGCCTGGTGGCCAGAAGCTGATGCTTAGCAATAACTTTTGCTCAATTTTTTTCCGCTTCACAGAATTTTATTTTTCTCCCCCCACCCCCACCCCGAGAAAGCAATCATATCTTCTGGTCTCCCTACAACTCCTATTTCTTCTATTTTCTTACCTGGACCACAGGCCAGTGCCAATTTTCAGTTTCCATTTCATTTATTTCATTCTTTCTGGAAAGCAGCTACAACTTTCAGTACTGATCACTTTGAGCCATGCCTGAGTGTTTCCCTATGAACTTTTTTGCACTTGTCCTGTTATCCATTCTACAACCATCCAGCTGTTTTGTGCAGATGAAGCTGTAAAAATGCAAATATTCTGTGAAATACCAAATTTCACACTTGTCTTTTAGTTTTACCCTCGTGGATTGGAAACTCAGGACAGCAGGCCTGGGGTTGTATTAGACTGCTCCTTTTCCATGTTAAAACTGTCACTATCAAGATTGAGCAAATAAGACTTAAAACTCTCTCTTCTGCCCTCCAGCTTAGTGGTGAAACCTGCCATGTGGAGCTGTCTTTTCCCAGATTCCTTCCTACTTACTTTTTCATTCACTCCTAATACTATGGGAAGCCATCACTATTTCTTTCTGTTATCAGTGTCTTACTCAGATTCCTCCTTGGATTTCTCAGTCCTCACAAATAAATTTTAAATCTCTGTATCTGCCTCAAAGGACCAATAAATCTACTATTTTGTGCATTCTGGCACTCATTTCTCCTCATGAGCTTTCTTGCTATTTTCACTCCATTTTATACTTCCCATCAAGCCTGTTCCCATTCTGTTCTCCTTTATGTCAACATGTCTTTCTTCCAGGTTTCCCTGTTTAAATCCTCCTTAGAACACACTTCTTCCAGTAAAGATTTCAATTATCATCCCACCCATAGTTTCATCCTTACCAGAGCCATTTCAAGACTGGTCTGTAGGTAGTTACTGAATCTGTAGCAAGTCTAATCTGCGACCTGAAGAGCAAGTTACGCTCACAAACTGGTATACGGACCCTCCTGCTCTGTGTAGAACCACAATGCAATCTTATTTGGTTGTTTTGTTTTGAAAAACATTTTCAGTGCTGTGAAAGCTGTATTATAGGGCTTTTTCTGGATTGACAATCTCTGTCTTGGGCAAGCATTGCGAGAATAGCTACAGATACTGCACCTGTGGAAGCAGTCTCTTCACAGTAATTAGTTGACTTAGGGCTTACGAACTTTCTGTTCTATAGTCTAGAACAAAATATAGTGTTCTGTTCTTAAGGAACATGAAAAGAAAATGTACTGGTGCCAAATTGTTTTAGGAATTCAGTTAACCACAACCCCCTCCACTCCAAATCATTCATAAATAAATGGATTGGCAAAGAAGCTGCTAAGGCTGTAAGTGGGGTATTGCACTGTTCATATGATGTTCCTTGCTGCTTCCAAGACTTGTAAATGATCTTTGGAGTGTACAATACCTGAAGTTAAGAAATGTATTATCATAGCAATAATAAGGCCTGAATCAAAGCCCACTGAAGACTGTGGGAAGAATTTAATGGACTTTGCATCAGGCACTAACTATGGCAGTCCCTGTGCCTGCCTTGCATCGCAGTCTGCAGGATAGACTTCAAGAAGATTTAGTGAATCCAACTTACTTTGCTTTCTGGAAACTAAATTTTTGGTATGTTTAAAGTACACCAGCTATTTTATTCAATGTAACTGGATGTATTTGTAAATTTAATCTGAAAAGGAATAAATCTTGGATAATCTTCAAACCCAGAGATTGTCTAAATAAGGAAAGGATTGAAAAGAAAGGAAAACACCAGGAAAGTAATGGATTGAGAGCTTCCTGGAGACAAGAAGCAGGTATAGCCAAATGCTGGAGTCGAGGATTATTTAAAATTCCTTTGACCAGTGTACTTCTTTGTGAAATGGATCAAATACTGTTACTATTAGATGACAGGGGTTCATTTCCTTTCCTTAGATAAACACTTTAAGGTGCCAGACTCCTCTGTGAGATGATAAATGACTTCCTAGACGTCATCATAAAGGAAGTTGTTCCTTATAACTGTTCTAAATCTGTTACATATCAAATTTCCTGTGCATGGCTGCCACTCTGCAATGCTGTTCAAACTGTATTTCACAAATTCTCAATGTGTCTTGTAACATCAAGACACTCACTATCCAGCTCCATCTTTGGCACTGTTCTCAAAACACAGGAGGTCATGGGTTGGATTTGTAAGTTAGTATAACACATCCTGCCTACCTTGAATTACAAAAAATACACAATTTGGATGAATGATTTATGAATTTATAATTACAGATGGGACTGTTCTATTTCAGTTCTGCCTGGTGAAGCTGAGAACAGCTGAAATCTGCTTATTTCAGTGATAGGAAATTTAAGAAGAGGGTTATTGCCCTCTTTGTTTTGGAAAAATTTGATTGTCGTTTATGTGACCTACTGAAAATAACAATAGAATGTGATATTCTGCTTCTACTCATGTACTTTCAGATTGCCTGACAGGCCAGCAAATATCATGCCAGGCCTTTTAGGTCTTCACCCATTTCCTTTACAAAGAAATTGTTAAAATAAGGCTCACTCTTTTCTTACGGAACTTGCCATTTGAGAAATGTTCACTGTCAGAGCATTTGTTGCAGTCTCATTACTCTGCATGTTATCAAATTCATTTCTTCATAGTCATAAAAGAAAGCTGTGAAGTCATAGAAAAGTAGAGGAATTTTTGAAACATCACAGACTTCCTCCTTCTGTGGCAGTTGCATAAGCAGAAGGCAAAATACCTGAAGTCTGTGTCTGTGTTTTTCCATCACCAGATATTCTTTATGTTGAGATTCGAGGCATGTGTCTCTGAGAACAGCTATTTTTAATTCAATAGTTTTAGGAATTCCTAGTCTTGAGATACATGAGAGGCACTTGCTTCCTTTGAGCCCCAGCCTGGTTTTTCCTGTCACTGAAGCTGTGTGCCTGACAATGTTCTATGGTGTTCCTTGGGCTGAGTTTTTTTACCTTCATCAAGAAGTCCTTTAAGAAAAACACATTCCTCAAGATTTTCCATATGATCTTTACGTTCATCTAGGAAATTATCCCAGTTTTCATACAATTCTACTCTTGGTCTGATTCTGTAATGCCATCATTAAACAAGACACATTTTTTAGAACAGCATTCTGGATTGACACGTTCCCATGCAATTAATTCAAACCACTAAGAGATAAGCATGTAGTAACCTGAAGCACAGAGGCAATACCATCAAAGGCAGAAACTGTAATTACTTGATTTGCGTAAATGTTGGGAGAATATTACAGAGGAGCATGGCTGGAAGAGAAAGGAATGTGTGTGGGATGGATGAAGGCACGGTAACAAAACACAAGTCCTTGAGATATTTGTATTATTACCTTTGTTTTAACTTTAAAGCTGTTTGGGACATGGTCACCCTAGTGCTTTACCTTTCAGTGACGAATCTGAAGGTCTTAGAAAGTAATAGTTTTAGTTATTCCAGGCTGGTGTTTGTTAAGTAACCTTTCAAACACTAAATATATTAAAGTGCAAGCTGGTTTGGCCAGGAAAAATTGAACAAAGCAAAACGTGAGTTAGCACCAGAAAAAATCTAGCAGTAATGTGATCTACCCCAGGCTATTACAAAGTCATTAAATAGGAGGGCTGTAAACCACCACTCAGAATTAAAATAGTACAATCAAAGCACTTGGTTTTGCAGTGTAGAGATCATATTATTTTAATCTAAGATATCTAGTTTGGATATAGGCAGGTATTCAGTGTAGTTATGTTTGGATTCTGCAGCATTTTAAAATGCACTCAGAAGCTGCTTCTCTAATTCTAGGGCGATTGACCTCATTTCCAGCAGCGATGAACAGAGAAGAAGTAATAAGGAAAGCCATATTTAAGCATTTAGTATTGCTGTACCTGGCAGCACCAGGAGTCATATCTTTCTTTTCTTTTACTTCTTCTCACTCCAGACTGTACTCAAAAACTTCAAAAGCTAACGAGGATATGACTTTATTAATAAAAAAAAAAAGGAACGCAGCCTTTTTGCCAATACTATTGTTCTGATGCTGGACAGGGTGCTGGGCATCTGGGAAGCTGACTGATCTGAGCAGGGGCTGTGAGGCCACAGCTCCTGCTTATAAGATACATGCAGAAGTGCCCTTTCCAGCAATGTCAGTGGGGAGGCAACAGCCCCTACTCTATCTCCAGTCCAATATAGAAGAAACCAGATCCCCCACTTTCAAATACTTTCCCTCTCAAGAAGGTGCATTTATTTTGTGCACATATTATTTCACTAAAGGCAACATGACAGAGGAAAAGAAAAATGTATGATTCATATTCAAAAGAGCGTTATCAACTTTTTCATCAACCAGCAAACTTGTTTTGAGAAGTAAATTGCAAGGAGACCCTATATAAATGCTAATATGCCACCATTATGTCCAGTTCACGTGGCAAATTAGTAGCTTCAAGAGAGATTTCTGTAGTGGGAATTCAATTCCCTGGCGAAATTCATCGGCTCAGTTTGTGTGGACTGTTTATGACACTAACTTAGCAAAGCTGTCCCTTCGAAACCGTAATTTTATTAGAGAGACTAAAACACCCATGGCTCAACATCAGTTGATAAAACTTTGGCGGACAGCATTTTCTAGTGAGTTTGCAATTTCTTTGTTCCTGTCATGCCTCTAACTTAGTCTCCAGCACAGTGTCAGGACATTCCCAGTGCTCTCCTTCCCCAGCTGGCTGCAGAGCTGCAGGACATCCAGGTCTGAGATCCAAGTTCTGATGATTGTGGCACTGTGGGTTTGGGGTTATTTTTGGGGGGTGTTTTTTTTTTTTTTAGAGCAAGTTTGGGCCTTTGCAACAGAATACAGATATTTGACTTGAATGTAACAGTATCTGTCAGTTAAAGGAAAACCTAAACCAGTGCTTCAATCACCTGAATAGACTGGTAGCTATAAGAACCACTTTTCTGAGGGTATATCACCCAGATTACCAAAGATCAGAAGATAGTTCCAGTGCTGTGCAATGTTTGTAATGATTGTACCACAGTTAATAACTATTTCCAGCATTTATTTATTTTCCTTAATCTGACAATGTTCACTGATGTGATTAATATTGTTCTTGAAATCTTATTGTCCTTTAGCTTTTAGCAGAGAAAAATTCTTTTTTATTCTATTCCTCCTCCCATGCCTCCAATCAATTTTTCAGCATGTCCTTGAGAAGATCTTACTTTCCACTCTCCGTCTTAGTGGGGGTACTGCTGGCTTTGCTTTTGATGCCGTAGATTTCGCAACATCAATTTGTTGTCTTTATTTTTCACATCATTTTCAAAGCGTAAACACATTAGGGTGTCTGAGAGTTGGAATCGGGACCCGATGGCTGATACTGGCCCTCTGTTTCTGCATTTTCACACCAAATTGTCAGTATTTTAGTGTTGTCTTTTCGTTTATATTTAGATTACAAGCACCCTGGCAGAGGCAAGCTTTCTGGACTGTGTGGCACAATGGGCTGGGGTAGAAGAGTGACTTCCTACCACTGCAGCTCCCAATATGGGAAAGTATTAGATGAGTACACCATCATATTCCCTGCGTTCCAAATTATTTACTCCTATTTGCACGCTTATAACACCTAGTAGCCCCCATCAAAGATTCCTCTAATGATGAATTGTAGCCTAGGGCTCTGAGTACAGAAAACGCAGAAAACGCCTTTCCCCAAGAAGCTGTAAAAGGAAACTATCCCTAATATGACCTCGCTTGTGAGACTGGATGTATTCCAGCACAGGGGAGACCTCTGAATCTAAAATGTATATAAACAGAAGTACACAAATCCAGTAGCAATACAGATCTTAAAAAATGTCAGGACATTGTCTTTACAAGAATAGTTCAAAAGCAGAACCGTTTATCATGGCTGCTCTGCCTAATATGGGAAGCAGCGAGCAAGAGCAGCGCTTGGTAGGAGGCAACACGACTTGCTGGAGCCTTGGTTTGTGTGATAGAGCACCACATACGCTGACACCCATGGGGCTAGCGAAGAGGCTGCCTCTTAATGCATCTGATCTGATAGAGCTTTTTGCACATATATTTCATTTTCAGTGTGGGAGATACGGTTTCTTATTTATGATAGTGAAAATTCTTCTGGCATTAAGAAGAAGCACCACTGCATCTGCCCAGAAAGGCATCGAGGTATCTCTCAATGCCTTGAGAGGGATTAAATATAAACATCTGCTGACAGGTCTGCTGCCATGAGAAATCCAGCTGGGCTTGTGCCTTCAGTTCTTAGAAGTCCAAAAAGAAAATATGCCGCAACCTTAAGCAATACATTTACGCAGTGCCAAACAAGATGTAAAAAAATAACACTTAGAACTAAGAATAATTTCTACATTTTTAGCTGACTTTATTAATTGACAGATCTCTTGTACTGTAAAATGTATCAAAGACTTCCCTTTTGAAAAATAATGTAGATAATGGTTGAATACTGGCACTAATTGTACCTTGTTATGTTTGGGAAAACTCAAAAATTGCTGAAAGACCAGCCAAGAAAAGCTGAGAAATCACCACCACAATTGATTTAACGGTGTGATAAGGCGTATATGTATATATAAAACTCTCTACTTGCAACAGGAAGACACCTCTCATGGTTTTGATTTGTTGCCAAAAAGGAGTAAAAGATACAAGTAAGGAAATACAAAAGCAATGAAGAATGTAATTTATCTTCTTCACGATCATTTTTCTGAAATAAAACACCTCGTGAAATACAGAAGTACCAGGTTCAAAGTGAAAAGAAACTCATACATTGATTTGTATATTACTGCATGGAGAAAAAGTAATGGGAAATTGTTTTTCTATACATGCTATGGTTATAAATTACATAATTTAAAATTGATTAAAATCATATAATGAAAAATAAAAATGGTTACAAAATTGGAGCACCAGGGACTAAAACCCAAGAACATTAACACAAATGGATTTTTTTTTCCCTGTGGCAGAGATTTATGATCCTTGGAATTCTAGGTGTACTTCTTGCCTATTCAGCTTCACTGTTTTCAGTATTCACAATTAGTTTCATAAAACAAACTCCAAAACCCAAACTTTTTGCTTATCCAGATGGGATTGTTCTATCCCAGGTTTGTGGAGAGTGCCCTTTCGATAGACTATTCTGTGTATTCTGTATGCTCTGTAACTTATTTCCCACGAACAGAGAAGAAATCATAGCACTCCTGGAAATAATTTCATGCTACTACTTTGCTGACATATGAACAACCACTTCTAATATGCTTTCATGGATTTTTTTTTTTTTTTTTGCTTCTTTTCACATCAGGCAGTAGAATCTCTCAGCAGGCCCTGTCACTGTGTCAGAAAAAGAGCAATTTTAACATGTTTAGCTCCTTTTCTAGTTTGTTGCCACTGTGATTTTTTCCTTTATTTTCACTCTGTTTTATGCATTGTTGGGACAGGATTTTGTGTGTAACTGTTGTTGCAGGTATGTACATGCACAGCTGCTATTCTTTTCACAAACACAGGCAGAAATCTGGGCTTCTATTTGTTGGTCACCAGCTGAGGCTCAACTGCGACATTTGCCTGATGTCTACATCTGTTACCAGAATATGACATATCAGGCTATCAGGATGGTAGACCAGCTGTCATCAGGCTTGCTTGACAATACTTCTGAAGATGTTTGCTAGGTCTTCTTTCCACAAGAATGGAATTTAGGAGTGTGGGTATTGGTAAATCAAATTATCCTTTGCTGCAAAATGGGTTCAAAATGGTTTTTGAAGCCTCTGAGCTAAGCCTAGAGTAAGGGCTCCAAGAAGATGACAAGAGCATATCAGGTGTATTTATCATGTTAATAAGGAGCAGAAGTGTGCCCAGGACTAGGTTTAGTGCTGACCAAAAGCAACTGGGCTATCAGGTCATAGTGTGCTGTAAACGTGACAGACACTTGCCAGGGAACTGAGCCTAGACTCTGACATCTCCAGGGCAAGAAGGTTTTAAAAGTCCATGTGCTGCAATCCGTATACAGAAGCTCAGTGCATGCTCATGGGAGGGAGCTTTAAAGGATGTGTTATATCTGGAAAAAACCATCATTTTAGTTCTGTGTACACTTCTAGGTACTTTAAAAGAAAGTTGAAGGTGCGTTTTTCAGAAACATTATTTGACTCATTCAAATCCTTATCTAAAATTTCCATACTAAACACATTTCTAGCAATTGCATCAAATATTGCATATGTCTGAAAGGATATTAAATACTAATATTGGGAAAAGGAAGACTGTTCTCTCTTCTTCCTCTTCTAAAGTCCTCCTCTGATTTACTGCTTTCTGTAGTCCCAAATGTAAACAGTGTCACAGCAAATAAGTGTTTAGTGTCTGTGAAGTTTATTCTATTGGTCTATTTAGGTTCTTAAGTCTGACTTATAATGCATATAAATTAGTGGCCAGTGAGTGTTGTTTAATTATCTAGAAGCCTTGTCATTGACAAAGTGACCTGTGCTGGCTTTCTTGCCAGGAAGAATTGAAGTTGTTATGCTAAACTCTGGACAATTTGATGTAAATATTTACCCACCCAATAAAGAGGTGCTAAAACTAATTCAGTCTCAGGATGTTAACTCCTGGAGATCACACAAGTTCCCATAGGAAGCCAACTTCACGTTACACAGGGAAACTTCAGATCTCTCCATAGTAAATGAACAGTTACTCTAACAAGGTGATGATAAGGAGAAGTTTGGACTTTATCATAAGCATGCCTGAGAAAAATTATATACACATACAGAGGGATCCACCTCTCTGTCTGTGCTCCCATATGGTGACCATCATTGTACGCTGTCTGACAGGGTGGGTTTTTTTAGTTCTGAGAGTGAAGGTCAACGCAAAGACATAGATCTCAATGCCTACATTCATCTAGTGCCATCTGAGATGCTCTAAAGCATCTTTCCTGGCCTCTACCTGGAGCTCCAGGAGTGTCCTGCAAGTCTTCTAGCACATGAATATCTTAGCTAGGCTGGGGTGGGTAGATGAGATGAAACATGGTTAGTGAGCAAGTGAATCAAGCTCTTACCCTCAGTAAGTCAGAGTGACAAATGTCTGCCCAAGGTCTGGAGTTTTGGACACAGTTTCTGTAAAAATCAAAGTAGAAAATAGCTGGTGACTTTTGGTTTAGCAGTTTTTTTCCACATTCCTCCTGTGAGGGACAAACTGACATAGTATTTGATGAGTGATTTGTAGTATCCTCTTTCTTCCGAGACATGGATGAGGTTTTCTGCTCGGGTCAGTGTCAGATTCATTGGTTCCACATGCTGCCAGAGAGCTCAAACTACTCTCCTCTGGGTGTCCATCACCTGAGATCACTGGAGTAACCAAGCTGTCTCCTAAAATGAGATAGCCAGTGCTTGAATGGCAGACTTTTGGATAAAAAAGGGCTTCATGGCCTGTAGACAGTAGGACATCTATTTCTGGGCTCCCCGCCCTCTCCATCCTGACCCAGAAGTGATGAGGCTTTGCCTTTCAAAGCTTCCCGAGGCCGCTTCCTGGGCTCTGCGGCGCAGCACACAGCAGTGAAGCACTTGCAGGCCCATGAGGCTGCTGCTGGATAAGGTTCTTTGAACTTACACACCATGCACTTGACTCCCAGGCCCACCATCTGCATCATCCTGTGTAATTCTCCTCCTTTTGGGGCAGAAGGCCACCAAAGCTGGGGTCATCTATGTCCCTCTGGGGAGGGGATAGCTGTCGCATTTGGTTTCCATCTGCTGCTTGGCCCCTCCGGTCACTGAACTCCACAGAGATGTGGCTGTTAAGTGTGGCCTTTCCAAAAATGTTTCCCCTCAAATATAGTGTAAAGGATTCTTGCTGGTTCCACACTATTGCCCCACTGCCATCTCCAAGTGCAGGTTGCACACTGCTGGCTCACGCTCCTGAACATTGCATGAAGAGTAAGAGGACCACAGGGCTTGCCAGGGCTGGAGTTTCTGAAGAGACATTGTAGGAACAGCAGTACATCTCAGGGAACACTGCCTTCTAGAATGTTTTGGGAAGCCTTAGTGCACTACAGGGTGTTTGAGTATAGGGGTGCCCTCAGGAAGGTTGCAGACCCCTACGTGGTCAGGACTGACCCCGGCTCACTCCCGTGGAGACACTCAGGAGGTCCAACGGGCAGGACAGAAAAGAGTCAAAAGCTTTCATCTCCATAGCTGCCACTGGGGAGAGGTTCAAGAGAGGAGAGTGAAAAGGTAACCCTTAATGTTATCAGTCAGTGAGCATGGACTGCTGGTGGTGTCAACCATTTTGCAGAAGACAAAAAGGAAGCAATGATGGTATCAGCAGCTCTGGGTAGGCAGGTGTGCTGTTGTCTGTGCTGCCATCAGTGCTTCCACATGGAATTGTGGGACCACAGGATAATTCAGGCTAAGGGACCCCAGGAGATCTCCCATCCAAGCTCCTGCTCAAAACAGGGTCAAGCTATGAGATCGACCTGGTTGCTCAGGGTTTATTCCAGCTGGTTCTTGAAAAACTCTCTGGACAACATGTTAATCTTCACTTCCACCCACTATCATCCATGTTAGACAGATTAAAGCCAGTGTGGATCCATCTGTCTATGCTGAATTCTCGCCTTCCTTTAGAAGCACATGTTTGTCCTGAAAGCACGCTCTTTTTTTTTTTTTTTCCCTAAGAAAGAAACTGGGTAGCAGAGAAATTTGTTTTGTCCAATAAATTGCAAAATTTATCTTTATATTTGCTGTCTGCTGCAAATCAAATACCGGCATTGTCAAGATTATAAGGGAAAGCATATTTTCTCTTCACTTTTGGGAAAAAATGTAGACAGAATTAAGACAGATCTGCTGAGCTTAAGTTGTGCCCAGCTTCTTCCAAGAGAACGATGTCCTAGTTTGCAATTTCATCTTCCTAAAACAGTGATATTTGCAGAGAATTACAGTAAGCCCTTTTCTGGGATTTTTGTTAGAAGCCAGTAGTAATCTGAAAAAGAAATGATCTGACAATGAATATGTATACACATATCTGGAATGCCAGGAACTGCTTTGCATATGTTAAAAAACACCCAGACAAAAAGGTTACTGACTGTATACCCCAGAACTGCCACTTGCTGTTCATGCAAAGCAGAAGCGTCTGATTGAATTTCAGATAAATACAACAACAAATAAGAAAGGAGCAGGGACAGATTGTTAGCCTGTTAAGAAAACATACCAATGCTAGTCTTGATTTGGTTTTTGCTTGTCCTAAAGTGGATGTGGAAGATGAAGAATGTACTCGATAGAAATTTGCTTTCAGGGGTTAATTTTGCTCCTTCATTCTTCCCAATGTAAAATGCACTTTTACAAGACATCAAAATCATAAATTGACATAACCAGAGACAAACTACTTTATATCTCCAGAGAATCTGGCTCCACATGTCTCAGATTAGAGCTTCCATTCTGTGACTCTGTCCTGTTTCCCTCGCTGTTATCTCCCTTGCTGTCTCTTGTCGGCTGCAGAAGGGAAACCAATGGCTCCGACCACCCACGGTGCCTGCTTAGCAGCTGTAAAACATAGGTGCCAAGAACCAAAATGCTTTCTCTCCAGCAGTGGCATCTCTTGCGGCTGGTCCTTTGGTTGGCATTAGCTTCCATCAGGCCTGATGGCAGCCAGGAAATTTCTTTTAAAAGGCAGAAGGATAACATCCTTGCAACGCTTCCCTCAGTCTGAGTGTTTCCTCTGGGGAATTTGGTACTCGGTTGTATGTACAAAAAGAGGATCTTACTGGGGGGGTGGGGCGGTGGGGGGAGTATGTTCTGTGTTCAAGGCCCTAATGACTTGCATTGAGCGTTCTCAGCACTTTATGGGAAAACAGCCATGGCCCACCTTGGCTTTTATGGGAGAAGAGGAATGTGAATCAAAAATTAAATTCACATAACATTGTGGGTGGCCGCCTCTGCTATGCGGAATATCTTTGTGTATGCTCGTGTCTGCCATGACTTTGAGAAAAGAGCCCTTTACTTGTATAGCAACAAACTCATAAGTCAGACTGTTTACGTTCCTAAGTACTATATCATATTTCCTGACTAAGTTAATGAAATAAATTAAGCAAAACTCCACACAGATTCCTGTATTCACAGAAAAGTTTGCAAAATTCTTGCAGATCCTGGTCACAGTGGAAGCCAAGCATGCTGAACTTATTTTCTGTTTGCTAAAAATCACAAGCTGACTTGCCTGCTTTTGACTTTTATGTCTCAAGGAATGGAGGATTAGGTTATAACCCTATTTACAGCTACACCCCGCTTCTTTTAATTGTTCAAAAGTTGCAGTTTTCAGAGTGACCTAACAGACTGGTCACCTTCATGGGGACCTGACATATGTTTAAGGTTAAGAAAATGCTGACAGGATACTATGAACATGTTTTCTTGCGTTATTAAGCGAATGAATAATTAAATTAGTTCAATGAGAATACTGTAAAAGCATAAATATATAAATGTTTGCCATGCTGGATTCTTAATGTAGTGTACTCCAAAGAGATGTTATCGGGTCTTAGAAATACCCTACTTATAGTCAGTTAAATGTGTGAGAGCTCGTTCACAGATAATGGGGCTGCACTTCTTCCTTTATATTTTATTTTTCTAATCAGCTTTGAAACACAAGAAAAACAATGAATTACCCATATCTGCACTTAAACAAAAGTATATTCATGAAATACACGTGGATCCTTGAATTTCAAACTGGTTTTGCACACCCATTAAATGTAACTTTAAACTGGTTACATAGTCACTTCCTATGGCAACCACCATGGGAGACATTTCATCATACATATGAACAAATGTTATTCAGGAGATATTTAAACATTTACCTAATCATCTTTCTACAGCAAATACTTTCCTCAGGAAGGGGCCTCAGGAAGTTCCTCACCCATGAAGTCCCATTGACTGTACTGGAATGGGACCCCAGAGTGCAAAGGCAGTTCAGCGTCTGGCCTTTCACTGTCATACTTCTTGAGTTGTTAATTTAAGAGTTTCACGTTCATGCAAATTTTCTACAGTATAGCAAATTTCAAAATTAAATCTGCATGTAAATTAAGACTATGCAATAATATGCATATATACACTGTGAATAAGATGCTATGTTATTCTTAAAGAAATCCATAAATAAATCAGGTTTTGGATACAGTGAAATTTTAACATTTGGATATTAAAACTAGAATTCCCTCACTCCCCTTCAGCTCAATGATGTCTTATGCCAGCCTTCTGTTGATATTTTATTCTTTTATATATTGATGACATAATTTACTTAGTAAATGTTGAACTTTGCCACATTGCTCATCTCTCTCTAACCTCTCTATTCTTTTTCTAACAAAAATTACAACACTGGTGAAAATTTATTGAAATTGCTGACCAATATATAATGACAGGAAATATCATGTCTCTTGCAAACATTCCTGCAAATTCACCCTGCATCTAGCATAAAAAGAAACAATTGGGTTCTAAACTATGCATAGTTTTAAGGGCTTGCTCTTAGATTCCATTTTTAGAAATACAGAACAATTCCTTCAGCTTCTTAAATAGCTGAGACTTAATGTGCCATAAAAACATACTGTAAATATTTCTGTTGCTGCAATGGTGTCTCAGTTACCACAAAGAGTTGCTAGGATATTATCTATGTCAGGAAGTTTGTTGTACCTTCATAAAGGAAAACCAACAGTCATTTTGATACATTATGCAAATAATATCCTGTTTTCTCAACAGATTCCTTTGGAGCAATCAAAAAAACCTCCCAGCCTCTGAGCAGTGTTCATCTAAATTGCTGTATTCTGCTGTTAGTATCCAGGCAAGAAACACTTTCAGTTCTTCTGCAACAATTACAGTAATAAGTAAACCTATGCTTAATTGAATTTAGTGCTGGAGAACATATTGCAAACATACCTATAGAAAGCATTTTCCAATTCAGAAACAAGAAAAACATTTAAAATGTTAAAAATAAATCATATTTGTCATCAAAATAATACTTAGAAAAGGCACTGTTAAAACTGACATCTCTGTTTAACTGATGGTTATCGAGTGTGACATACTTGATGGACATGAGCATACACAGTAAAGTGCTGGAGTTAATAATTGCAAAAGCTTTTGCTGACCTCTATGTATCTGACATCTTAAACGAACCTGCGATAGAATTTAACATGATTAGAGTACTTATTATAAAAAGAGGAAGATGTTTTCCCTTTAAGACACATAATTTCCTCTTGAGTTGTCTTTGAAGTTCCCACGGTTTTCTTATTAATCTACAGCAAATCACTTCAGTCTAGTCTAACTCTAGGTAAGCCTCAGCTTTGCTGTGCTGTGTTCAAGCATTGAAGAGTCACAAACAGAAAGCGGATTTTCTATAAACAGAGAATGGAGTTCCCTGAACTTATTGCCTTAGAATTCAAGTAGATCATGACAGAAAGTTGAAAAAACCTCCAACATTAGTGGTAAAATGTTCACCTGGAAATACTAGCAATATTGAAAGGCTTATAATGTCTGTCAGCACGATCACAGATATATAAGATAAAAAGTAATTGTGGACTTTGCTGCTTATTTGGCGTTATACTAAGCAATCCCTTTAATTCCTCACTCATTTCTGTTCCTTAATTTGTCCTTTGTTTACAAGTATTTGAATAAAGGACTGAATGAAAGTTAAGTAAAGGACTCCTAATTGTGGGTATTGTCCCTCATTACCGAAGACAGCTATGTCAGTCTTCAATTAAATGGATGTGACATAAACTGTGGCCCGAACTTTCACCAAATGTACTTAATTTTTGTGGAGTTCAGCACCTTTAAGTTTGTTTGTGCTAATTGTTTGCAGGCCTGTGCATTGCATGGTGTTGGTGCAGGCTCTGAGTAGCACAGGAACATTTAGTGCCTTGTTTCTGACCCAGCTGGGTGAAAAAATGTCGATATGATGAAAAGGTCTCATGAGATCTGCAGTGTGAATTCCAAGCAAAAGTTATTCAAACAAGTATGAAGCGAATGGTGCCAAATCTGTTTGACTCATTACTAATGTGTTTTTTGATGACAATTTTTGTGCAGAATCAGGAAAATGGAAAGAATGAAAGGAAGTATTTTTCTGAGACAATCAAAATGGAACCTGTGGTAAATCTGTTTTTATCCAGCACTGGATTTAAGGTTGAGCAATAACGTGGTGGACTCATTATATTTGTTCTTTATACAAAGGCAATTATGAAAAGGAATTAGACATCTTTGTAGGGTTTTAGTGGCAGACTTTTTTTTTAAAGTATGCAGCAGTAAGCAAGGAAAAATTTCATGACTCCATATCCCAAATATATGTCCTAAATGCTTTTCAGTTTAATGTCAGGTCTAGAAAATTATTCCCATGTGTTGGTATTATATGACTAGTATTGATTGGTGAATCAGAATTACTTGGATTTTAAGGTCACTGCGCAGGACATGCTTCAGAAATGAAAGGAGAACATTCCAAAAGAGTTGGGATGTTCTGCCTATTATCGAAAAATCAACTTCTCCTTAGCTTTAATAAAATCAATAGCAGGCCCTGAAGAAAACAGCACGAGGCCTGATGGGGTTTTGAAACTTGATCAAATAGGGATGAAGTTTGTGACGAGCTCGGCTGTGGACAATACATCAAGTAGGTACAAGAGCATCTTCTCCCCATAACACATACTTCTTGTCTTTTGAAACTTTTATCTCATCATCTGCTGCTTGCTTCCTTCATTGCATTCCCAGCTGCTGAAGGGATTGATGCTATCAGCCTGCCTGTTCTCCTGTGGGGCTGAGGCCAAGGCTGGGTGCACCCAGGGACTTCCAGACCATGGGTTGCTGCTCCATAGCACAGCCAGGGTCCTTCTGTGCCATAAGAGAGCTTCTAGTAGCTCTGCTTGTCGACAGTGACCTAGGAGGTGTTGTTAAAATAAAGTTAACGATGCAAAAGAGGTTAATTATTATTTCATCAAAGGAAAACCACTTTAAAAGAATATTTAGGCTGGGAACTTGTGAGCACCTGGAAGTGCCAGGATTTGGTCTGACAAAGGCAGGACCACTCAGACAGGCACATGTGTGGGCAGCTGTGCACAGCACACATTCAGTAAGACTATCTGATCCAATATACTAGTTCAGCCTATAGAAAGCTTTGAAAAGGCACAGTTTACTGGCTTTTCATTTTGTGAAAGGTAAGCATTTCCCTTAAATTTGCATTATTCTATTACAGTCTGTGCTACAGGAGCCATTCTGAAACATATTTCAGAATACTTTCAAATAACCATGATTAAATACCATTTGAACTGTGATAGTGCCGAGAGGCAGCCACAAATAAAAAAGAAGTTTTACAGAAATGCTGGCAACTTAGGGCAAATATTTTCTGCTTAAAAGAACACTACCTATAAAAGTAACATTTTTTTATCTACTCACATTGTCTAAAATAGTAATGAGGTGGTAGCAGGGTGGGATAAAATATACATACTGATGTCTTGAAACAAAAAGATTGTATCACAGATAGGGAAACCAAGTATAAAAAGGGACTTTGTATTATAATTCAGATGGAGAAGCAGTTCACATTTATAAAGAAGTTGGAATAGTACACATGACAACAGTGTACACTCTTATTGTAGCATAGTTCACGCAGCATATAACTTTTTTACCTAAGAATTTATAAAGAACTATGATTTTCTAAGTCTAAAGGTTTTTAATAAAATCATTTAATTTGAGGGGTTTGAGAATAAAATGCATTTGGAAGGATTAAAGTGAAGCAATAATAACATCACATTGAATATTATTTCCAGGGAGTCTAAATATTTAATCACTGTTAATTCCCATATAATATCTCTCATTTCTTTTAAATATATGGCCTATTTTTCATTATGTAAGAAATAGAAAATAGAGGAATAACTTGGGTTTTTTTCAGCTCTTCTGATCTGTAATTCAGGTAAAGTTTTCATTTCTTTCCCCTTCTCTCTCTCTATAAATACATATAATGAAAATGAGCTCTTACTCAAAGTTGCTTAATGCAATTTATTTGCCCAGCAGATAGTGGGGCGATATTGATGCATACTATTACCGATATATATATAGAGAGAGAGAGCTGAGACATGGTATATACCTTCCTTTACAAGTAACCACGTCATGAAGTAAATCCAGATCCTTCTGGCTGCTGTATCTGCTGTTGTGTATTTTTCAATCAACCATCCAGTTATTAGTGCTGTACCAGCTTTAACACTCACTTTTCAGAAAGTCTTTCCAAGGATTATTGGCTTAAAACGCTTCCCAGCAAAACTCCTCATGCAGCTCAGGAAAGGGAATCCTTTGGAGTATTTAATAAGCTAGCTGAATCTTTTCCAATAAACTTAGTCATAGGTATGTTTCTTCCCCAGTTTAAGCTCTTTAATATACTCCTTACTTTTTCTTCAGCTCCATGTTGAATTGTCACATGAAGTTTAGAGGAAGGTAATATCAAGTGATTTTTAAGGACATTTCATACTTGGCAATGATTGAACCAAGGTCTGTGTATTTCAGTTTGTGATATGAAAAATATCCACTCCTCTAGATCAGTTACAATGCAGCTACTAAGCTGGTCCTACTCCCAGCTGGTCATGCCCTGTCTTTTATTTTAAAGTTCATCTTCAGCGAACTAAGGCTAACATAAATATAGGTGCATTTCAGCTATTTACCATTCATCTGTTCTCAGCCATTACTATATACCAGCCTCCAGCCCTCTTTACTCTATATTCTCCTTCTACCAAGCTGGGTCAGCACTTTTATTTTGGTTTAAACTGTCTGACATCCTGATCATGCTGAATGAGAGAGCAAAATCCTCCATTTCTTTAATGGACTAAAACAGATGCCCCAGTTTCTGGTGATATCAATTCTTATTCAAATAAAAAATGAAGCTCAGATATCTGCTGGGGTGTAGAAGGACCTGACTAAACCTTTTTGTAGTGGAAGATGTGTTGTTGATCCTTTCTGAAAATAATCTGGTCAGCTGAAAGAGGGCATATTCACTCTGGCACACTAGAAATATTTTATTTATTACCCTAGAAATCTTCTTCCATTGTAATAGCAGGCCTCTTTTTTTTTTTTTTTTGTAAACCCAAGAATTCCTTGTTTCCTATTGAACATGTAGTTGGCTGCAGTTCACCGTATCAAGGCAGAAGATAAGGTAAGAACCTAGTGAGCAGAAGGAATGCTAGACTGGGTTTGAGGACAGTTGTCTGAAAATATAGATTTCTCTTTTTCCTCTGTGCATTTTGGAACAGTTACTTACTGTAAAGAGTGAAAATAATAATGTAGAGCTGTTTGTTTGTGAAATGAGTAAAACAAGCATCCCCTTCTGCCAGCACATATGCTCCACGTGGCGTGTCTTGTAGCCTCTCAGAGAAGTTACTTGGCACCTCTAGTTAGTAACTGAACTGCCCACAAAAAGGAAAGGAGTTGAATTTGCCCCAGTACGTTCTTCCCTAGTGTGACTCAGCTGAAATCCGTAGACTCTCACCAGCGGTGTCTCTAGCCTATGTTTATGCCTTCCACTTCAGCTCACTAGTCCTCTGAGGAGTGCAAATCCACTTGGAGAGCAAAGAGTGTTACCAAATACCTTGTTTGTTTTGGTATGGTGTCTGCAGCATAGTGAGAAGAACTGCAGCTCATCATCAGATTAAAAAAATTTCCAAAACACAGCTATATTCAGTCTTTTTAAATTAAGTAGATACACATTCTCAGTTCCTTAGGGAAACACACTTAGAAGGAGGTCTCCCTGCAGTGGGAAGAGAAGGGTAATTTCTAAGGCACAATGAATATGGAGAAGAAGGAAAAATAACTGCCACCTAAGCTTCAAACCTAATTTTCCTGTATAGCAATTTGCTATTAGATTTGTTGAATCCCAGGTTCCGCTTATGAGCAACAGGATCAGCTGTGGGGTAAATACTTCTGTATCTATGGGATGACTTAAAATGCCAGCATCTCCTTCTGCCTAGATTGGTACATTTATAACAATGATGATGCCAACTCTAAGATCAAATTCCTACATACAGGAATCCATACTTGGACAACTGTTCTGACAACACTAATAGATTGTAACTTCAGCAAGGAATTCAGATTTGTAATTTTATCTGCAATTGATGTAAAGTGAAAATCTGAGCTATTTAAAGTTCTGACAGCAAAATACAAAAATAGCTTAAGCTTATCTACTTTTACATTTTCTCACTATCTAAAGAGCCAGGCTTACAAAAAAGTTTAGATGAGTTGGTGACCCTCACAAATAAGCTGAATTTGGATTTGAATTCTAAGCCTGACTTGTTTTCCAGGCTTGGGGAAAAAAAGTGTGAAACGTTGTGGCATATATGGTAGCTCTTCAACACTGGGCAAGACTGATCTGAGTAAGTAGATGTAATACTGTCTTATGCTAGAGACATTGGCTGAGGTCCCATTGGGCAAGGTGCTGTATGTAGATGTGTACGTTTTGGAAGATGTCCACGCACTACAGAATTATAATACAAGTAGACACAGAAAGGGAGCAAAACTACTTTATTTTACAGATAAGGAATGGAAGCACAGGGAAAGGAACCCTTGGCTGGACCTGAGAAGTGAACTCAGTTACTAACTCTAGGTCCAAAGCTCCTATTAGTCCCACAATTCCTTATTTTTTTTAATTAATAATATCCTTATTGAAATGCAGTAATGATAATGCCCAAATATGATTAGTGTTTCTAAGAAGGTACAATCTAAGCAGACCAAGAATAGAAAAAAATACAGGCACAGAGAGATACCAAAGGTCACGCATTACGTGAATAACAGAAACTGGGTCCTCTGAGTACTACCCTGCACTCTTTTTTCCTGCAACTTTTGCTGTACTTTTAGGATTCCCTTGAGAATCAAGACATGGGAACTCCTGTGGGCTAGCACTTTGAGACCAGTATAAGAATCTTGAGTAGCCTGTGTGCAAAAAAGCTCAGATTTCTTACAGTTTCACTCTAAATAGTGATCATATTTTAAACTACTTCATATAAATTCAATTACTTTAATTCAGACCTAACTATATTTTGATGCAACTCCTTCACATGCACAGTTTCCTGCAACTCAGCTGTTTTCAAAGCACAGCACATATGATACTGATAGAAATCATGAAAAAACAAATAAGCAATATTTTAATGCCCTTGGTTAAAAGTCTTAAAATTGGGCAGTCAAGCCTATAGCTTGTACTGACTTTAGAAATGCTCCTCGACTCTCAAGAGCAACTCCTACATGTCAGCTGCTGTGAATAACATACTAAAACATCTCTGCGTAGAGTTGTGCAGGAGGTCTTCCCCTGGTGTGGTGGAGCTCTCTACAGATGAAGGTAAGATTCACCTACACAGACAGCAAAGCTTCTTTGCATGTCACCCCAGCTCCTGATGATTTCCAAAGGAGCTGGTGACCTTCTTAAATGTCACCATCTTCCAAACAAAGTGCAGGGATCATGTCATGGACATTGAACTTTTTTTATATGCATGTTGGTGTGCATGTGTGTATATTACGAAACATGCTCCACTGTACACTCTTCTCCCCCTGGGAAGATGCATTTCTATGCACTAGACCAGAGCCTGTGATGTGCTGAATCCCCCTATTGCCACTGACTCACACTCCCAGGCAGAAGCTCTCCAGAAGGAAAATGAGAAAGAAGAGACCTCAGAAGGAAATGTCAGGGTAGTCATTTTCTCATAGGACTCTTTTTGGCAGCTGAAGATAGTGACTCTGTAACAACATGTTGAAGTTTTGAAGGGGGATTCCTCCAGAACGGAAATGTCCTTAGAAGGACCATTTCCCTAACTGTATTCAAGCCTGTGGGAAACTGTTACCCTATGACGAGTTCTTCTAAACTAGATAGGATTTATATTTATTCTTAAATTATGTTTTATTTTCGGCAACTCCCCCGCTGTGACTTGACATCCCAGAAACAAGACCCTTCAGATTCTCAGAAGCCAGAAACATTGCTGACAAAACTTACTCAGAATTGTCTTTGTTAGCTCTACTCACTTGATAACATTTTCTTTCCATTCAGCTATTCCCTTTTCTACTAATTCTGGAACAGCTGTTGTGAATATTAAAACTTTAAGACCATCTTGCTGGAGCTATATCATCAAAATCAAGAGAAGCAAAGACCTATGTGCTTAACCTGATTATATTTCTATTTTATGACGTTTGGATTTTGCATAATGAGGCTTAGAGGCAGGTGCTGAGTGAATACCATATTGGAAAACAGCCCCAATTTGTGGATTTAATTCTGAGTGTATGTTGTGAGTTTTGGGGTGCCTTAGTTTTGTGTCTAGAAAGTTTTACTCACTCCACTAAATTTCAGTTACAATTTTCCTCAGCTACATGACTATAACAGCTCATATTGCATTGCCTGGATTGTTACAGGGTTTTTTCCTTCCTCTGCAGACCTTGCAATTTCAGTCTGAGATCTAAGAATGAGACCGGATTTATTTCTAATTACACACCCTCATGAGAAACAGATTTACCAGTTTGCCTAATGTCTTCACTGATATTTCTTAATCTCATTAATTCCTGGAACTCTATTAGTGTGAAGTGTATTCATGTAATAGACCATTCTGCAAATTATGTGCAATGTACAGGCAGATTCTATCTCAATATTTTAGTTTTATTGGTTGTTCAGATTTGGCAGTCAGCAAGTCAGAGATTGTGAGGGCCTTGGATAGGCAATTTGGATTGAATCTTATAATGAAATGAGCACAAATCCTGAAGGAAAATGCTCCCACATCAGATTTTGCACATGAATTCCAATATTCCTACTGTCTTTTGTGTGCAAGGATGGGATTAGCTCCTGTACTACAAATCATCACATTAAATAATTACGTTTTCGTGACCATTATTTTCAGAAACAATACTGAAATACTCTCTGAAATGAAGCCAAACCACTCTTTAGTGCTTGCATTTAGCTCATGGTTTAGAGTTCAAATTTATATTAATAGACAGGTAATCTGGAGGTTTATGTTATAGACATGTTTTCTCATGCCTGTAAGTAGGTAAGAACAAATAAAGCAAGTTAAAAATCATTGACCTCCCTTTGTTAATGTAAATGAACTGGGAAAAATGATGCTGAATTTAAAAATTTTTTAAAAATAAAAAATATTTCTACTTAGCTTTTAAGGTTGTTGCTGTTTTTCTTTAAAATCTTTAATTACTTGCCTAGTAGTAGTAACACAGGCACTTACAGAGCCAGGTAAGTTAATGTCAGCTTCTTGGCATTCTTGATCCTATAGCCAGAACAGCAAAATATCTGTGATTTTCACTTGGTCAGAGCATGCCAGAATGGCTGCTCTCTCTATGGTATTTGGTGTGATCGCAGATCCTCTGTGAGGGCGCAAAAGGGAGTAAAGCTCAGATGCCAGCGCCTTAGAGCTGGGTTCTGAAGATGGTGAGCTTTCTCCTCTCATAGCGCGTTTGTGCAGATAGACACCCTCCCCTCCAGTCTGTGCTGTAAAACCCTGGTGAATCCCAGTGGATTTTTACAGCACCTCAAACACTCTGCCTTATATGGATCTTGGGTGAGCAAAGTCTTACCGGGTAAATTCTCCCTCCTTAATCGTCCACAGTTGTTTCTTTTATTCCACTCTTACATTTAAAACATTTATGATACATTCATATAAAGACAGTCCTCCTTTTTGGTGATTTAGCACTTCTAGAAACCAGACTTGCCACCCGACACATGGGCAAGAATTGACTTGTCTCTTGAATAAAAGCCATTAACATGTTGGGAAGTTATGTGGTGATTCATGTCTGAGCACTGCAGAGCAGGACAGAGCTTTTAAATGCTACATCTATGTTTATGCGTAGATTGCAACAGATAACTAACCTGGAAAATGGGATGCAGAGCAATGTGAAAATTCTTACACAGACTAGACTTCCAGTCACTGAATATTGCGTAACCTAAGATAAATAGAAATCTTGGTTACAAAGTTTAAAAAACCTCAGTGTTGAACATAATACTGTCTAATTTCTACTTTTTCAGCTGTAAAATTCATCTCCTCATTAAAAAAAAAAGTGAAATAAACCAAAGTTTATGAAACGTATGTTTGCATTTAAAACTGTTTTGCTGTTCATTTTCAGATGACTTTGGAGACATGGCCTGTGTTATAATACCACTTCCATTAAACAGTGGAAGCTCAACTTTTTGCAAAAAAATTCACACAAACATTCTACACTTAATCCAAACAGAGGGGTTATGAACTGAACCTTCAAACAGAAACTTTCAATATCTGGCTTCTCAGCTCAGTAGCACCAATATGGTATGCCAACTATCATGCACTGTAATTAATAATTGTTGTAAAAAAAGGTCTTTAAGGCAGAATACCCACTGCATATAGCTTGTCTGGTTTTTTAACCAAATAAGGTAATAGGGCATTTCACTGTTTATAATAGCAAAATGAAATACGATGTTTCAAACTGTTAAAGAAAACACATTTAAACTTTTCCTGCCCATTTCCAAGTTTCTTCAACTTCTAAAAAAAACCAAACCAACTGGCTACAATTCTCTGGCAAATTTATAGAAACCTCCATTTTTCACTTTTCAAAACACTTTAACAAAGCTTCAGAGATGAACAATGTATCACCCAAGTTCTGGCATTTTTGTAAGGATTGTACACACTGTTCAGAAAGAGTAAACATGTTAAAATCAATTCCAGAGAATGACAGAAAGCGGAACTAATTAAAGACACCCAAGCAAAAGAGATCTTTTTCTAAGACAAACATGCCAATATTTATCACTTAAATGAAGTTGGTGCTGCAGCGAATCTGGTGGTATTTATAAACATACATCTGGCACAATATCATTTTGGTAATTATAAAATGAATGCTAATAAAATATGTACAAATACTTAAGCCCTACACTAGATGACTCTCAAACTACTGCTTTAGCCTCTTATCAAAACTTAAACATTACATTGTCTGACATCATCCTAAATTTCTTTAATGACCAAACATTTATTACTATTCCCACTTACCACTGTAACTTTATTGACTTAACCAGAGTTGCTTTTGATTACACCAGTGAAAGGAAACAGATTCAGACCATGCAGTCCTCATTAATTATGTTTCTTTCCTAAGTTTTTCTTACCCTGCAAGGCCAGTAGCTATTTAACAGAGCTATCTTGGGCTCTCCTGGTTGTGATGCCAGTCCTATGTGGTGCTGATTACCCCTTCATCTTGCTGCAGGTTTTCTTGGCATCAGTCTTGGGCCAAAGGAGATGAAACACATCCTCAGGATTTTATTCCCTGCTACTAGTTTGCATTATGTTCTGACCAGAAAATGTGAGTCAGTGGGTTTTCACACCCAGAAACACGGACAATGAAGTGTATTCAGGATGAAAGAAAGGGTGTCTTCCTCAGTCCTGACAGAAACCACAAGAGGTACTGTAATTTTTAAAGCTTTGCAATGCTGAAGGTGATGCTGTTATAGTTCTGCCAGGTCAGGTTTTTCTCACCAGCTACGTGTTTGATGTCCAACAACAGCAGCAAAGCTACGCACTCTCAGAATGCTGAAACCATCACCGCCACCTCCTTTTTTCACAGCCAGGTTCTTTTAAGGCAAGGAGCACACGTTTATTACTACGTCACTTTGTTTGTAGCATGGTGTGCCGCTGGAACAGAGCCGCTTGGAGAGGAGGCGACTATTGCCTCTGTCACTGGAAACGGTCTGCTGTGCATGGGTGCCAAATCCAGAGGGTAGGCAGTGGGGAGGTGAATGTATGGATGTGTATGAGTTACATGAGCTCTGTGCATTTCTGTACTCAGGTTAGCTGTATTTTCCGATTCCCTGGTGTATTTTATTATCAGGTACACCCGAGATTCCTAACTGCTTTTGAGTTTTGCATGTATCAAATACATTCAGGAAACACTGATTGCTTTTAAAGTACAGCTCTAGAGCTCATTAATAAAATTCAGCTTTGCAGATCAAAGTTCCTTTTGCCATCGACACAAACGTGGTATGCAAACCAAAGGGGAAATCTGCAGCAAACCTGCACAGCACAGGTAGGAAAGAGCACTGGGGCTGGAAAGCTTTACTTCTGAGTTTGAGTTTTTGGGTTTGGAAAGGTTAAGGTACATTGCTGTGGCAGCGTTACCTTTATCATGTCAAGAGCCTCTTTCTATTTTTTCAGTTGTTTTGGGTGGAAATTTAAATGTAACAGCAAGAAAACCAGGTTGTATTCATCATTTGACTCTATTTTTGCTTGGTTAGTTACTAAGAGAATTTCCTGTCTGCAGGGAAGTTCCATGCTTTGGAAAGAACACTTTATTTCAGGTTGATTGAAACATTATACACCACAGTTGACATAGTGAGTGAAATAAAGTTCAGGAAGTTTGCATTGCTGCCTGAAATGAAATTTTATCAGACTTTACATCCACGAGGTGAGAAGTTTCAGTATTCGTTTTCTAACTTTTCTATGGCTGATTACAATTCAGATTCTAGTGTCACGTTCAGCAGCATGGTTATTTAGGATGTTATAAGCAGCCCTTAGCTCTTTCCCCTTTTCAGAGCTGCCTCCCACTCTGGACCACCACCAGCATGTGTGCTGTCAGGCTGTGAAACGCTTTGAGGAACTGATTCAACTGAAAACAAAACAAAGCAAAACATTTTTTTTTTCTCCTTCCACACCCCCCCAACCCCCTGCCCCGAGTAGTTTCTCATACGCTTGTAGAGCCATGGTGCAGAGGAAAGAGGGAGGGCAGCAATAAAAGGCCTGGCATGTACAGGCAGAGGGATGCATTAAACCAGTATTGCTACCGAAATTTATTCATGTGGAACCACAATCACTCATTATCGTGTATGGACTACCTTGCCTCCCTAAAACAATGTCTCCAAATCCCCAAAGAGTTGATTCATATGTCTGAGGAAGATTTATTAAGTACCATGCATGGATGAGAAACAGATCTTTTATGTGAATGTTAAAAATTCCAGGACAGTTTTTGCAATGATAGAGATTGCTCTGGTGTCCTTGGCGAGCTTCCCTGGTGTTGTCACTTGCACTGTATATTGTTTGGATACACTGCAGAGATGGATGCTGCAGTCATGTTTAATGTAAGGCATCGATCAAAGGCATCCCAGAAGTCTAGGGCACACATGCAAAATATCTGTAGATAAAAGGGAGAAAGAACATAAATGAAAGGAAGGCAAAAAGAGTCAAATGTATTTATCTAGGGGAAAAAGAGGAGGTAAACATGAAAACAACTTTAGGAATAATGACTCATGAAAAGTAATCAAAACAGGAGGATGTCAGCGAATATTGATTTCTGAAGCCCTGAACAAAAGTACCAGGTGATGATGCTCAGTCAGCAGCTGCGGTGAGCGAGCTGACTCTCCAGTGTCCCAGCAGCGTAAGACAGGTCTGCTTGAAGTGGTCTTGTGCAATTCAGTGCAAGCTTTTGCAAGTGCAGGAATTAACACTGCTACCAGCACACACGTGTGCACGCGCACACACACAGAGCCTGTATCGTAAACACAGTTGGAGATATGTGGCATAATGCAAGGAAAACCACTAGGACTTTTGGAACTAAGTAAAAAGAAAGGAGGAAAAGTCTGGTTTAGGCAATAGTTGGACACTCCTAAACTGACTCATTCTTCTTCTCAGCTCCATCCCACCGACTATTAAGCTAAAATTATTGAAGAAAAAGCCCCTTTCATGCACCTACAAACTTTATCAAGCCAGAGACTTCCCTGATTTCAATGGCTGGTAAGTGCGGTTGGAAACCACTGTTGCTAAGGTTGGAAAAGCCAGGCTCTGGTCTCAAGTTTGCAGGAGTGATGGTCTTTTTTTTCCTAGTAACCGGGCCTGTTGTCAGTAATGTACAAGGTAAACATTTACACATGGGAACTAAAGCACAGACGAGTTAGCTGATTCATATTCACAAGCAAGGTAGTTAATGGTGTGAAAAGGAGTCACATCTCTTGACTCTGTCTTCTGTGTTTTATCCACAAAACCATTTTTAAGTCACGGGACACTTCTGAGTTTATGAAGAATTAAAAGAATACATTACATCTTCAACACATAGATATTTACAAAGCCGAAAGAGTTTCCTCAATCTGGAAACCATTAATTAGCAGTCCTACCTACATGAAATAGGTAAAAAATAAGAAACAATATTTTCATGGCTACAAGCAATTATATTTTTATGTTGACAAATTGGAGAGTATCTGAGCAAAGAAACTTAACAGCTGTGATTACACAGCAGTGAAGACTGTACTTGCATGCAATTAATGCAGAGGGACTTCTCATCCAGCAGTGCCCTGCTCCTCTTCTCCCCAGCCTTCCCAGAGACCCAGAGACCTTCTGCACAGCCACCTCTGTCTTTGTTCTGGGAAAGATAAATTGATAGCAGAGGGTACCCCATCTGCAGGCTTCATGATCTGAAACCCACGAATAAATCCTTCCTAAATGTGGCAGACAGATGAACACAACAGTGAACAGGCAGTTCATAACCTGTAAGAACATAGAGAATGGGAAAAGCAATTCTGTGCAGGTCCAAACATGGTAAATTATCAGGAAAATCTTAACAGTAAGATCTGTGTCATTGTAGAACCATTTTCCCAAGCAGAATAATAGAAGCTTGAAACTTTCCTACTTGGATGATCACCATATGAATGGTATAACCGTCCTGTATATGGTATGATCACATTCCTAAGCCATTTTAACTCTATACAGCACTGTGCAGGGCTCAGATGTGATTTTAAATGAGTGAAAATAGTTCAGCCCTTGAAAAAAGTTATTTCCTCCTTGTGATTTTTGTCTGCTGACTTAAGGGTTTCACCTAAATGAGCTCTCAGTTAGGGGAGTCTGCTTTGAGACCTCAAGTTCACCTGGGAAGTGTTAATTCCTTTGAAAACTAGTCTACCGATGTTTACTTAGGCTGGGAAGAGGGAAGGGTTAGATGAATAATTAGCTTGAGAATTGGAAGACCATAAAAAATCCAGGGAGAATGAAAGTGCACCTAAGAAAGCAGGAAACACCCAGGGAGGAAACCCACAGTGCCTGAAGTGAAAGAAGAGAAAAATGGAAAAGTTAGAAAGGAAAGTACTCTGTCAAAACCATTCACTGAAGTCCCCAAAGTGACTTGCTTTCATTCATTGCACCGAATTTAGCTATCCTCTGTGAGCAACAGTGGGAAAATGAATAGCAACAGATCTTTCACATATGTAACCTCACAGCCTGACAGAGGATCTTGCAATGGAACTAGAAAAGCACAGCAGAAACTCAGCAGTTACAAAGGTGAGCGAGCAGAGCTTAGATTGCCCTCCCATCCCACCACAGATCTGCTCTCCGGATTTACATGGTGTTGGGTCTCGAGCTCACCCGCTGCAAATTCCACCTGCCTGTATGCACAGATGCCCATATTTCAATAGATGGGATCACACTGCATTAAGAATTCATATATCTTAATTTATATTTCAAGACTTCCTATTTAGTTAGCTTTATTATGGAAATACAAAGAAATTTTAAAAGAACTAGAAATTTGCGTAACAAAAACATCACTGATATTTCTATGTTTAAAAAAAGTCAATGTCCCTTTGGCTCAACTTTGCATTTAGGGGGGTATTTGGTATTTTTTTACTTAGAAGCTGGATTTCCTCTTTACAAAACCAAGGAAACAAGATTCCACCTCCGAGAGAACCATCTGCAGTCGGAAATAATACAAATTCTAGCTAAAGAAATAAGGCAGCATAACATGCACATGCCAGGGATTAGCTTCCCAGTCATTTCAGGTGAAGGAATGATAAAGCATTGTATTCCTTTCCTTTATTTTTAAAATGCCTCTCGCTTGAGTAGAATATCAAGAGTTGTAGCAGGGTTTGGTTTTTTTTTTGATTTACTGTATGTGAACAGTTTCTATCTTGCTCCACTAGCTTGTTGGTGCCCCCTTGTGTTTAAAAGAACATGATCAAGATCCATTGCGTCTGTGAGTTTTTTAGGACACAAGATTCATGGAGAAGAACTTAAATCACTATATTGGGCAAAGGTATGAAAATTAGAGCAGAGGAAAAAGAATTTAAAAGCTTTTTTAAGAATCAAAACCAGATTATTATCTTGTAATTTTTCAGAATTATTTTTGCATATTTCCAGATGTTATCAAACCCACTGATAAATTAAAGATATTTAGAAGTTTATAGTAAGTGTATTTTTTGCAGTATTTAAACAAATATTCAAAAAGAACATTGGGATCTCTGTTCTTTGTTCTGTTCAGGTTTATTGTTCTCATGCATATAATCAATAACTAATTAATACTCTTTATTGCCTGATGGTGAAAGGTATCTGAGGATTTGTTTTCAGGTACCATTATTTTAAGGTGTGAGGGTTGTCGGGTGTGCAGGTTATACGTGTGAAAAAGGAGTTGGAGCAGAATTAGCCACTGGAAGTTCTCTTACTGTGTCACTGTTCCCCTTTCAGACCTTGTGCCAAGTACATCACTTCATAGCTGTCAGTATCCTCACCTTTGGTATACATGTTGGCATCTTCCCATCAGAATTCAACCTGCTGCTAAGATAAAAGAACTGAGTATAAGTCTCTTGGGTTTAATTTGTCATTGGAATGGCTGATAAAATAGGTCAAAGAAAAAAAGTTACTTATGTGGTATCTAACGACCAGATCTCCCCCTTATTCTTGTGCAGCAATACAGAATGGGAAAAAACCCACATGGTTTTCAGTCCCAGAGTGAACACAGATGGATTTGGCTCACCAGGCATGCTGCCAAGCACATATTTTGCTGCGATCTTAGTTAATGGTAGTAAATTGCATCCATCATGTCTGTTGCGACTTAGGAACATAGGACGAAGCAACCCAGGAGCTGAAAAAGAGCTACCAGACTATGGCATCAAGTTGTTAGAAGAGCAGTGACCAGATCTGGGCTAGGTGGTTGTCAACCATCCCAGTACAATACAAGAATCGAACAGATTTTAAGAGCTGTTGAAGGACCTATGTTTTGAAAGGGAATATTCAAGAGCTGATTTTGAGAAGAATACGAATCATCAAAAATTTGTGTGAATGTTTCTATTTCCCACTTTGATCTGCATAAACAATACACATAGAATTTTCTAAAATCCCTCTAATTCAGTTTTAATCTGTGGTCAGCAAGAGGCTGCTGTGATTTGAGTTCTACTGAAAGGCAACTCACCTCTGAAAGAAAACTTAATCTGGTATCCCTTGGATCACAGTCCTGACAAAAGTAGTAGTGAAACACCCTTTCTTCTTTTCTTGCAGATAGATGTCTGTTTGACAGCCTCAAGGGTGAGTTACAAAAAATTCTCATATGACGGATTAACTCCCAAGTGGTGCAATTAAAGAGATTTATTATGATTAGGTGGAGAAGGTGACATTAAAGCTGAAGAAATGGCCTGGATGTCACACCTACCCTGACATGCAGCAACAGCTAATCAGAGAAGTTCTACCTTGGCTTAGTCATAGTGAATAAGACACTATGAGTTTACAAACCCTTTTTATCACACATTTTTATACCTACTTGTCCAGCCCTCTCCTCTTATCTCTCGTCCTAGCCCACAGCCATAGGCTTTTGCATCACCTTGGTTTTGTCATCCCTTCCTGTTTTGCCTGACTTCCCATCCCAACTTATGCAGGTGAGGCTTTGAAGAAAGCAGAGAGCTGGGCTGGGGCAACGCACCGGACCCACCGTCAGTCACTTGCTTTTAAAACACCAGTGTGTGTTGCGTGCTGTAAGAGATGCATTTTGCTGGTGCATTTGTAGACAATAGCAACTGACATGGCTTTGTTACTCTTAATTACCCAGCTGGATATAGACAAGCTAGTTATATTAACAGATTAATTGCTGAAAGGTACGTGGTGTTCATTCTCACCAGGAAACAATCACTGCCGCATTACTTTATTTATATAGATTCAAAGCACATTGTAAAAATGTCTATACTCTTACTTGGATCCATTTGATATTCAAAAACACGTACACGAGGATACGACCATACCTGATTACCAGGACCAGCACTCATCTATTGCAGGTGATGCTCCGTCTTGCTAAGATCTGCATACCCTGTCCCAGAGGGATCATTGCACATTAAAATATTGTTCTTCAAAATTGCCTGTATTTCTTTCTTTCGACACCTGTCCTGCAGAAACACAGAGGTTTGAGGCTGGAAAACTGAACATAACTGTTTCTTCAACCATCTCATCATCCTCAAAGTTTCTCATGCAGGTCCTTGGATATTTGTGTTTTGGAAAATATTGGTGAACCTCTCTGAGCTTGCTATTGACTCACAGCTCTGGGCTCGATTCTCGGTTCATTGTTCCCTTATTTCCAGGGAGTCTTCACAGAGGTCCTGAATGAATTCATGATTCACACGTTTAAACCACAAACACCTTGGAGATAAATTGTGGATATTAAAATAGATAACGTAACCAGTTTAAAAAGAAAAACAACCAAAACCACACCAAAAACCTAGCAAACACCTGCTACCTGCAGTTGTAAGTGAATATATGTAAAATCGAATTTAAATCTACAGTTCCGTGATAGTCGTATGTGTAACTCCCTTGCTAACGTCTCATGTCCATGGAAAGATCTTACAATATTTGTATGTTACCTGGGAAATAATTGCTGTATGTAGACCACTGAGACCTGGACTATAGCAATTAAATTCTGAAGAAGCAGACATCTGATCATGTGCAATATTATCCAAATGTTAGTACAACAGGATCTCTGCTGTTATCCTACAGACTGGTACTGTTACAACTTCAGGTCTTCGTGCATTTACGCAAGTCCTAATTTGCTACTTTTTTTTTTGTAAAATAATGGTCTTAAATTGTCAGCTACCACTGCACAAAGTGCAGTGCTGACAGGATCACATACACCAGAGATGGCAGCAGCCCGGACAGAGTTAACAGATGCCTTGGCATCTTCCCCAGGCTGCCAACTGGGAACACCTGAGTGCCCTGCAGGGAGACGGGACCTGTGGGAAGGGAGGGATCCCTGGGCACTCACCAGGAAATAAAAAGGCTTTTGGCTGCTCTGTTTCTGGCACCTGGGCTTGGTGCAGGAAGGGCAGGTTGGCTGGGCTCAGCTCCTGGCTGCCTTGGGGGAAAAGAATGGCCAGGGAGAGTAATACCATGGTTTGGGGCTGTAAGTGTGATGGCTCTTATCCTGGGGGGTGGTGGGGGTCGGGGTTTAGAAGCACCTTCAAATCTCTGATATTTTCAGTCTAATCTCCAGTGAGAATCAAATCTTGAGCTGTTTTAGTAAGCATATCTGCTGATAACTAATGAGGATATGAAAGTATTTAGGTCCTGGCATGGGAGAACCATTGGCAAAACTCCCATAACTGTAAATGAAGTGTTAAAAACCTGTCTCTTGGGGGGTTGCCAGTTTGTGCAGGATGCTGTTTCTGCTGCCTCTTTACCTTGTAGGTCTCCTGTAGATGACTGTAACGTGGGCTACAGTCTTCCAGAATCCAAGCCACTTAAAGGGTATTAGTTTGAGTCATTGTTAGTGTCTCTTTGTATCTTTTAAGAAAAGGCTTTGCTGCTTCCATTATATGTGGTGCAACAATTGCAGGTTCAAAAAAAAAAAAAAAAGTTGTAGCAAACACCTGGACTAAATGTGTGTTGAGGGAGATGATGGCTCCTATAAATGCAAAGAGTGGCAAGTTGAGTCACAGGTAAATGCTTCAGCCTTTTTCCTCTGTGTGATTCAAGTGGCAGTAAAGCTGTAAGTCTCTTCTGGTAAGCAGTTTTCTTTCTTTTAAGCTTCATTTCTTAAGACCAAAGATCCAGAGGCAGGTCAGAGCATGCAGCTGCAGCCTGCATGTGGAAGCACTGTGGGCTGATTTTGCTTTGGACTGTACACCATGGGAAAAAAAAAGGAAAATAGTGATACTTGAAAACTGTTCTCATTTTTCCAGCCTGGTTACCTGAAGCTTCAGTTCAAGAAGGTAAGAAATAGCTGCTGCTGTTGTTAGCCACACTGATCAGAGAAGGGAATGTATGCTTTCTCGTCTAATGGAAATGGCCACGAACCCATGGACTTGCCCTATAGCAAGAAGGGATTGAGATTAGGCAAAACTTTTCTAGGTGCAAGCATAACTTTAAGCTGAGCACCAGATTCCTACAGAAGCTTGAAAGTGATGGTGGTGATCTTGTAAAAATGAGTCAGGAAAACTCGGATCAGCAGTCCCTCTGGACTAGTTGAATCTGCTTTGGGATAGAGAGGGGGACTGGTTCCAGAGACAGAGGGTTAAAAAAGACTTGAGTATGCTCCCCACCCATCCGACCAGTGCAGCTGAGCTAGCTATGGCTGTCATAATTTCCTTCCAGCAGAATCAAGGAGAGAATCGGAGACCAACTGTGACTCACATAGTCTGAGTCAAATCTTCTCTCTGGCTGTTCCTGTGAACACAGTTTACAGCATCTTCTAATTTCATTTCAAAGTCCTGGCTGGGGTCTTGAGTTCCAACTGTAAATTGCAGAGGGAAGAAATGGGAGGGTCCTCTATCTTTAGTAAAATGACACTTGGAAACTTCAGCAGCATTAATGGGAAAACCCTGTGCGTATCCACGGTGGCTAATAGTAACTACTGAAAGCATTTCACCGGGACGTGAGAAAAGGAGTAGTCTTCACACAGGCAGAAGCAGGGGTTTTAGTGTTCTAATATTTTTTTCCTGTTTTTACACAGAACTTCATTTTTGGCTTCTCTTACATTGTCTATACTTGTGAAAATCAGTCATCCTAAATATTTATTTTTAATTTAGGGAATGTGTGGTGACCACCAACTTGCTTCTGCCATTGGCACAGACCTGCAAAGTAGTGGATGCTCTTCACTATAGACATTGTTTGATTCAGTCCTTATATGCTCAAAGCTGAAGGCAGTTTATTTGGCATTCCAGACATTGCTGTTTACAAACAGTAATGTGGTTTTCATTCAACTTCAGCAGAATGTTAGATCACCAAAAAAAAGTGGAGACTGTTCATAGAAGCAATATTTAATATAAGCATGCACAGAAGTGCTTGCAGGATTGAGGCATTGATGAAATAATACTTTTAGCAGTATCTGCTTAATTCCAACACAGAACCACACTTGACCTAAATGAGTTCATAACAAATGAAATATTTCGTGCTTTAGGTACACGAGCTCCATATAAATGCTAAGTGTTATACCACCAAAAGTCTTGCCATACCCTGAGGTCCGTCTAGCCCAGGACCCAGTGTCTGTCAGCAGTAAGTAGCAAGGAAAGGAGATAAACAGAACATCCTTCCCCACAAATGCCTTTCCAACAACCAGAGGCTTAAGGGCTCACTGAGCTGAGAGTTATAGCCAGGCTACTTTGTACAGTAGACACCATTGGACTTATTTTTCAAAGATGTTTCTCATCCCTTTTTAAAAAACTGCGCTTTTGACTTGTGTCACATGAAAATGTAATGATGCTCTGTATCCATAGCTTTGTTATATTTACTATTATATAGTGATTTACATAATAATCTTACGGTTACAGTATATTACGTGGAAAAATAATCTCTTCCTGGTTCTCTTACTCTTGCCACCTGCTAATTTCTCTGGGTACGCCTTAGTTTTTGGATTTTGACTTATCATTCCTTGTTTATCTTTCCTTCCTTGCCTGTGTTTTTAGGGCTCTGGAAGCTGCTTCTCTATGTCATATACAACATATCAATTAACTTCTCTTGCATCTGTCGATGACAGCCAGGGATTGTGTCGCACGTAGTGCCGAAGGTGAGGAGGCAGGGGGTACGCCGCTGTCGTAGCCGTGGCCAGGGTTTGTTTCACCATCATGTGATTGTGTTCACGCCATTTCGGGTGGCTGCCAGGGATATGGGCTCTTATCTCCGGATGCCCCAGCCGAAAGGAGAGCTGGAGCGTTTCCCTGCCGTCACTGTGTGCCACTCGAAAGTGTAAAAGACTTCATAAAAATAGTTCAGAGGCAACTGCAAGGCAGGAAGGTGGCTTGTGGGCTGGTCGGTTTGTTTTGCCATTTGGGCTGGTAGGGCTGGCATTACGCACTGGCATTTCCCCAGAGCATGAGTACCCTGAACACCCGGAGCCTTTGCTCGGCTCCAAATCACAGGAGTTAAGAACTGTGTTATTATTGTTATAAAGGTACACAGTACATTTTGCAGGAGCAGACTATAAATATTTCCAGCAAGTGCACTTACTATAGGTGTGATGCCAAGCAGCACTGTCTCCTTCCTAATTGTTAAGAAAGCATTTTTGTTTTATTGCGTAGACAGTAGGTTCTCTGTCCCTTTACCATTCTTCTCACAAGTATGTGTTGAGATGGCACACTGGGTTTATCACACATTAAGGAAGAAAACTGTATCTGGAATCTCTGTTTCCTATCAGCTCAACAGGCTATTTTAGCTCATGGGGCTCTTGAAAAGACAAATCATATTTGCTCTGCTCTCGTGCACAGTGAGGGTCTGAGCAGTCCCACTACTCAGTTCTGTCACTTCAGGTGCAAGAGCGATCCAGCCTTTGGTGTTAGCTTAATTACAGAGTTCACACGCACGCACAGGGAGGGGCCCAGGGAATATTCCCAGGTAAATGAAATGGTGTGTGGAAGCAGTACAGAGCGGCGGAGGTCAGGCAGCCTCTGCCCAGATGCAAGACCCTTCCCATTACCTTTATAGCTATTTCCAAGGGTGCCCTTCTCCAGAGCAGCTAAGGGATCTGCTAGAGTTCATCTAGGGGAGTGGGAAGGAAACTCGTCATCCCACATCTCAGTACTGTGGAGCGGAGTGCAGCTTCCACAGCACACCGAGATGTTTTTTTCATTTACCCTCAAATATGGGCCATGTCAGCCCAGGACCTTCTAAAATAATGCTAGGCAATTAATGTATTTTAATTTTCAGGACACTAAAAATAGATGATTGCCCATTAACACTTAAACACCTGGAACGAGGTGGTAATGTTGGCTTTATTTTTATTTTTTCCATGCGCGGGGCTGCCATACAAGCTTAACTTTTGAAATCCTGTTTGTCAGACAAAGCTTGTTACAAAATGATGTCATCAATCAGCTGGCCTGCTTCTGGCTGGCTTGTCAGTAGAGAATTACCTGCAGAAAAGGTAGCCCTTTGCAGGCACGTGCTGTGCATGTGTATGTCTGGGCTGGGTTCCCACCCCAGCTGTAGGCAGCAGATGTTTGCGGTGCTTGTGGCCATTACGAGATGGGATACTGGAATCCAGCGTTATTTCCAGATTTCTTTGTGTTTCACATTCATAACACAAATATATATGTTGGTCTCGTGCCCACATTTGGTTCTGTCACAAATCTCTATCCAAAATAAATTAATTTTAGGCAAATGAAAAAGCACACGCTCCCAAGTGCCTTTGATCCCTGGTTAAGCAAGGCGGTAAGTGAGGCTTCAGTTCAACGCAATCTACTTGCCTGTTCTGCTAATCATAAACTAAGTAACGTGCATCTTAAACACAGTTGAAAACCATACCGGTGCAAAAAAGCACAGAAGTTAGAGAGAAGTAAAAAGATATAAAATGTAGCCTGAAAGCTTCCCGACTTAATTTCAAAGCCTCTAGGGTTTATATTTCATAAAAGTCTATATGTGTAAATTCCCTTGTTTATATGTTTATTTCAAGGTGTTTCCAATCCCATGTGTCAAATTTTCAAACTAGGAAAGATGCTCTTACAGTTCTAAAAATACAGTCCCCCAGAGCTGTCTGAGCCATCACCCGCTGTCTTTTTGGTAACAAAGGAGAGTTGAGAGTGGAATGAGTACCATGACCAAAGCTGGAGCAGCGTCCCCTCACTGCCATGCGGTGGGGAGCCAGCATGCTCTGTGCTACCCCGCAGGGGTGCTGGGCACCCTGTTTTCTGAGCTGTGGCTCAGCACAGCCTGGGGGTGAGTACCACCAGCAAGATGATGCTCAGCGATGTCCCTTTTGAGGGTGCTAGGGGACTGGGAAGGGCCTGGGTGCGGTGGGAGCAGGGCACACCGAGGAGCTTGCCCTGGTATGGCGCTTGCGGGGTGCTTGGGAGCTGCCTGCCAGGAAGCCTGCTGAGCCTGTTTCCTTCTGGCAGCGCCCTTGTGTACTTCTGCCTTGGAACGCATCTTTGGGGGTTAAATGCTTGTCTCAGATTGAAGAAAGAGAAAGCGGTTGGAGAGTGGTGCAGACAAATCCCTGTCGGTTTTGCCAAGGTGGGGTTCTGCAGCACAGCGCGGGATGAGGCAGCAGGCTTGGAGAGGACCAGGGAATCCCTGCGGGGCTTTAAGTCCACATAGTAAGTCTGGAATCTTGTTCCAAATCCTGTTCAAATACCGTAGCCCCCCCACTGGAGGTGTGAAAAGCGAGTGGCAGCTATTTTACACCTCACATTTCCAAAAAGGAAAGAGTAATAAAAAGGTACCTGGTGGCACCCTGCGAGGGCCGGCGTGTACCGTGCCACCCGGAGGATGCTCCCGGGCCAGGGGAAGGGAGGGGAGGCGGCCGGCTGCCCCGGGCAGGCACAGCCGCCCTGAGAGACGGGCCCTGGCTGTGCCCCAGGGTGGAGGTAAGTGTGGTCGCGGGTGGGGCAGAGGGAAGGGGGAGCTGAGCGGGGAGAGGTCCTGCCTGTACCGCGGGTGGGGGAAGAGTTACCCGCGGAAGGCGCAGATGACAGTTTCGCTTCGGTAGCAAACCAAGACGCGCTATTTCTTTTTTTTTTTTCCAC